>APFE031515711.1:189205-202783 GCA_000404065.3 Pinus taeda
CAAACTATATTTTGGGCATGGAAATTAAAAGAGATCGGACAAAGAGGAAGCTCTGGTTAAACCAGAGGAAGTATGTTGAGACAATATTGCATAGGTTTAATATGCATGATAGTAAATCGGTGAAGGTTCCTATTCCTGTAGGTGTAAACTTATATGCTGAGCAGTGTCCCAAGACACAAGAAGAGGAATAGGACATGTCATGTGTTCCATATGTAAGTGCAGTCAGTAGCCTGATGTATGCGATGGTTTGTATTAGACCAGACATTGCACATGCAGTGGGAGTATTGAGCAGGTTTATGTCAAAACCAAGGAAGGAGCGCTGGACAATAGTGAAGCAGGTTTTCAGGTATTTGTGTGGAACTAATGATTATGGTTTGTGCTACCAAGGAAGACAAGGATTGGGCAGAGTGTTGGATATTCATGGCTTTGTTGATGCAAACTAGGCTGGAGATTTGGATCATAGAAGATCTACAAGTGGGTATGTGTTTAACCTATTTGGAGGTGCAATCAGTTGGATGAATAAGAAACAATCTATAGTGGAACTATCAACTACAGAGGCAGAATACATGGCAGCCACTCATGCAAGCAAGGAAGTAATTTCGTTGCAAAGACTGTGTTCACGTATGGGGTTAGTACAGGGAGCTATGAGGATAGACTGTGATAGCCAAAGTGCAATTTTCTTGGCAAAGAACCCTACATATCATTCAAAGACAAAGCACATTGATGTTCAGTATTACTTTGTGAGGGATATGATAGAAGAAAAAAATGCGTTTATGGTAAAGGTGGACACTTTGAAGAATACTACAGATACATTGAAAAAATATGTGAGCTCTGAGAAGTTATCTTGGTGTAGAGAAAAAATGGGTGTTGCAGGGTTGGATAAATGACTAAGCTCTCTTGTGGTCCCCTGTGGAAAGAAAACAACAAGTGGGAGAATGTTGGGTTGTGTTATATTCTTTCCACGACTAGCCCACGTAGTTAACTAGGGGGTTAGAAGGGGGGCAGAGCCCCCCCTTCGTTGCATCAATTGTGTAGCGGGGGAAGTCATAGGGGGTTTGAGGGGTGCAAGTAACCCCACTCTATGGGGTCCAGGGCAGCGCCTCGGAAAATTTTGTTAGTTTGGGAGGACCTACCTATGGTTTTGTGCATGATTTTTTGCACATGGTTTTGGACACGATGGTTTTCAGTCCATGGTTTTGGACGCGATGGTTTTCGACCCATGGTATTGGATGCTTTGGCATGTATAAATATGTATTGTAACATTGAAAGGAATATAATGAAAAATCAAGCTAGTAGTCCCGATTTTTGGATCCGGGGGAAAATCTTTGTGTATATGTGTTTTATGTGTTATGCTCTCACATTTTTTATTTTCTGTGTTTTAGAATTCATATGCAGGTAATTTCTATATGGGGTTAAAACCTACAGGATTCCAAATGGCATTCCAAGTTCTGTTCGGTTGTGATTGGAGCATTGGTTTTGGTGTGATCACAGTTTGATGAGGGTGGAGGTGGTTTAACCTCTGGATTCCCTTAGTTGTTCTTGGATTGGTTGTTCTATGAGATCCCACATTCATGCTTGGAATATGACACGAGAATGACTGGATGAAAGAGAGATTTAGTTCAACCATGTCTATGGTCGGTGGTACGTGGAAGTCCTGAACCTGGTCAGATTTGCCTATGATTAATAAAATCTAAGTTCTCTTACTTTTGCAATGATTTATATGTGGATTTAATGGTTGTCATATCTATGATATTTATATGGTTTTATGTTGGTTATAAGCGTGGTTGAATGACTGGTTTATGTCATGGTTATTTCATATATTTACTTCTAACTATTAAATGCATGGATGCAAGACCTAATTGATGATGTAGTAGTTCAATGGAGAAGGAGGTGATCCTTATGGTTATATCTCTAAGTTGTTTCAGTCATTTATGCTTTGTCTTGTATCCTAGACCTATAGGTTGCATTGATGCCAAGTGTTTGACAGAATGTCAGTCCTGGTTGGGGATGCTCATGCCTAGTCCTAAGGGTGATTTTTTATTGATCATCATTGTTATCATGTTTTTAATGAATTCTGGAAGTTACAAGAAGCTCTAGGTGAGGCCAAGATTCTGGGCTAGAAAAGTGGCTTAAATCTGGGGGTTGCTGGCATAGAACTAGCAATTTTGGTCCACAGTCACTAGAAAGTAGGCCTATGAGAGCGGCTTTGGGTTTTTGGCCACTCCCTTGCACATAGCATGAGAGAGGCTATGGCCTAAGAGCTGCAAAATAGTAGTGGGACCCAAGGACAGGGTGTCTAAGTGGCTGACTTGTCTCCCTAGGGCTCTGTTGATGATGTTTGATTACTATATGTGATGTTTCATCAATTCCACTTCCTTAAGGTGACATAGGATATATAATATTATTGTAGTAGAATCCCTCCTCATGTTTACCCTAGTTGGCATGGTTACTTTGGGCAGACCTGGGGGGGGCTGTTGCAAAGAGTAGTTGAATTCAAAGGAAGAATCACGGAAGCTTCACTTGGGGAGCAATATCATACCATGTGGGTTCATATTGTGGGATATTTATTGAGGAGAAACTGACATAATATATTAGGGGATATATAGGGGGTAGAGGGTTTTTATATTGGTAGGTATAAAAAAATGGAGCCAAAAGTTAATGGAAAAATATAAAGGGGTATAAAAAATGTTAATCAAAAAATGGATACCCAATATCTAGTGAAAGTAGGGGTTTCTAAATTGGGAAGGTGTATTGGGTTTGTATTGGTAGGGGGTTGAATAATGTTATTTTTAGAGGTATTTTCCAATATGTAGTCAAATTAAGGGTATTGTTTAATATGCCATGAATGCACGTGATATGTCAGATGTCCATTGAGTGAAGCCCCCATGGGAAGAATGTACCCTCCAAGAGGAAGAGATTATCAAGTCGGATGTTCTAAATGAGGTGAACTAGGAAATATGAGATAGGATTGTCCATAGGGCGGAGGGAAAACGAGTAGCACATTTTCACTTTTCACAGGGCGGGCGGGAAAACGAGATTGAAGAGAGTTTTGAATTAAGGTTTTACCAGTAGCAAACTGATATCGAACCCCACCATTGGATCTTCAGTCCATTAATGGCACCTAGGTATGTTTCATTTCTAACCTCGTTGCATTTCCACCCCACATTTAGTCTTCTTCCATACAAGGAGTACACACGCCTCAAATCTCTGGTTCAAAATTTATTGTTTTTTTCATCCTTTCTTTTAAGTTTGTGTTTTAATATTTGTGCCGCACTGTGTTACTGTTTGTGAGATGGCATTGGCATTTGATGAATTTGGTAGGCCATTTATCATAATAAAGAAGGAGAGGAAAAAGACCCAAATGAGAGGCTTAGATGTTCAAAATGTCTAACATTGTGAATTTGATGAATTTGGGAGGCCATTTATCATAATAAAGAAGTAGAGGGAGAAGACCCAAATGAGAGGCTTAGATGTTCAAAATGTCTAACATTGTGCTCACCAGGGCTGTTATGAAAATACTACGCACCTCACTAGACTTCAATGGAATAAAAATGATGCTCTAGAATCCCTGCGGTGATGTCATCATCAGTAAGTTCCTATTCCTTTTATTCATTCTCTATTTCTAGATCAGTGAAACTGCCCTTAAATTATGAAAATTAGTATAATTTACTTTAAAACTTGAATGATTATTAACTAAAAATTACTTAAATTTTATGTAAAGACTGAAATAAGCTAATGCTCTAGGATCTACTCACTCTTTCTCACAAACCCTAATGCCCACTGAGCTAGATGTTGTACAAATGTCGCCTACTAAAGCTCTTAAAATTGGTGAATGTGTTCAGATGTAGTTTAGATCATTGGACATCTAATGTGCATTAAGGCCATTTCAACCCCTAGATTTGTATGTGACATATTCCATCATGTTGGTTCCATTTATAGGTGCATGTCAGTTTTAGTTGTGGGTAGATCTTGACACAATCATTTTGGTTAGATTTCAAGAACTTTCTATTTAAAGTAGTTCTCCTATTTTATAGGAGATAAATTTTTAGGGCCTACATGTCAAACATAGCTACATGGTATTGGCTTAGGCATGTAACTTTTGTGCTCTTTGAAGATGTGGTACTTCAGTTTACCACCCAAATTCACACAAAAACTAAACCCAAATTCACACAAATTTACAAAGTAACTGAACTAAATTGTTTATGTTATTAACTATTTATTATTGAACTGAATAATTCACACAAAAGGTGAACCCAAATTTCACACAAATTTACAAAGTAACTGAACTGAATTGTTTATGTTATTAACTATTTACTATTGAATTGTTTCTGTTATTAACTATTTACTATTGTCAGGCATGAAACTATAGATTTATGTAACTTAAATGCACACAACCATTCCATTATTCACAAATCCATAAATCACAGTTAGAGAGGCAACCTAAAAAATAATTCAGCCATGAAATAAACCATAAAAAAATTAGTAATAATTCAATACAATTCATATATACATTTAGGAATACTTATCTGTCTGGAATTGTTCAACAATTAGTTGCAGAATATGGAAGTAAGATCACAACCATATAATCAAAGATCAATCACAGTTCAAATTTTACTTGATCACTCGCTTCATCATTGACATTATCACTATTTCACTTGATCACATGATCCATTATTAGTAAGATCTTTGTTTGACAATAGACCACACATAAGGGTATGTAGGCGTATTGTCTTACTATCCATAGGCATCTCTGAAATATATTCTCTTCATGAGTATAATTGATGGCCTTTACTATATTGGAGCTAAGAAGTTGCTAAATTGAAGATTAATTTTTGCAAAGGATAGTGAGTAATTTCACTACCTTTTTTTTATAAATATTCCTCTCAGACCTGTAGTTGTTCATGGATGATAGGTACAGACGAAACAACATGATGCACTTCTTTTCTTCACATTATTGTTTTTCAAGTCTATGCTTCGAACAATACATAATATCTCTCTTGACGATACAAGAAAAATCACTTAATACTTGGTGAATAATTTGAAGAAGTGCCTTGGTGTTGATGTGCACAAACTTATGGACGAGAACAAGAAAGTGAAAGAGAGTTGTAAAATTGGTTAGAACATAGATTTCCTACTAATCACTAGATCCATAACTAATGATCCCATAGTGTTAGTAGATAATCATTCCTTCAAATAATGATCCTCATATATCTCGGTTTTTTTTGTTTTATTCCACCTTCCATGGTGTTGATCTGTTATGTGGAAGAAATTTTCTGATGAAGGATGTTAAATTAACCCACCAACTTCATAGGGCTTTGATCAACGTTCTTATGTCCAGCATCTAATTTCTAGTCTTTAAGCTCTCTCACAATGGTTTATATATATATTGATGGGACTTTCCAAACTATCTATATAAACAACTGATCTTTCACTAGATAGACAATAGAGTTAGCAGCCTGAAGCTTTCTAACACATTATTATTTTAAAAGAGAGTCATCTAGTTCTTCTCTCAAGGTTCCTTGTTGCCCTTCATGTTCGCTTCCATCATTTACTTTGGATATATTTTTTCTTAGTTCGGATGTTTCTATGGTTTTAATGTTGTAGTAATTGTTCTCAACATCTCCGTAATGTTTGCATTTCTTCGATATATGCTTATCCAATTCACATCCACTCCTCCACATACCATGCTTTTTCTCTTTTCACAACAGGCTTCTAGACATCATATTGCCAATTCTCATCCCATAGTTTCTTCTCTCCCCTAAATCTCCTTTGTTGGATCTACAACAAAGGAGGGAGAAAAAAATCTTCTTTGTTGGATTTGCCTCATTGCGGGTTCTTCCTTCTTTAATACCAATTGATGGGTGCTGGAAAATGCAAAACCTGTAGATAAGAAATAAAAAATTTTACCCATCTCAGTGAATGGTGTCAATCACAATCAATGTATTTCGCTAAACAGAGGCCAAACAATTCCACTTGACGATTTTATCATTAAACTTTTATTATAACATTCAAGTAAATTAGTGAAATGATAGTGATGCTACTCAATTACATTCACTTTTCAGTAGAAATTGATCCTCATGCATACGATTAAGAAAGGATAAATAAAAAGAAATACTATTTTTCTCACAGAACAATGGGTTGCACGACTTCTTGTTTAGGCATAGATTCCATGTTAGTTCTCTTTCCGGGGTTTTTCCCTTCTTGTTGCTTGGTGTTTATTCCTTAATGATCTCCTTCATTATCAATGGAGTGATCTTCCTCAATTTCCCAGTGATATGCCTCAACTGATACAAGGATCTTCTTTCCCAATGATTATGTTGAATTGTAGTTGTGGAGAATATAAAAGCCCTATATAGTAACATTATTAGACATGAGTACAAAATACACGACATTGCCATTCTCCAGTAGAGCTTTGGAAGCAATTTCCCCTTGCACCAGAGCTATAATTTGGCTCTGCTTCAGAGATATGTCGAGGGAATAACCAGCATCCAACTTTTGCTTTCCCAACCTTGTATTTGCCATGGTGATGGCCTTTTTGGACTGACCATGGTATCTCTGAGTGGTTTTACACCAGCTATACAAAGAGGGCTCTAGGGTTTTGATGGCTTCCAAGTACTAAACAAAATTTTCCACAATGAAATGTTGAGTACGAGTAAATCTTCCATACCAAATCAGATGAACATCCACATTAGGACTACTGGTGAGCAATGGACCATTGTGATAAGTTAAATCAAGGGGCTGCTATTCAACTAATATGGAGAACCACAGATCAATCAGAAGAATCAAACATACAATAAACTTAAACCCTCCCATTCCCAAAATTAGAGAAACCCTACAAACCCTAGTGTTGCTGAGTTTTTCTTGACACACAAGAAATGCCTAAAAATTTTCTCCCACCTTTGTTGGATTTGCCTCATTGCAAGGTATTCTTGCTTTAATACTAATCAATGAATGGTGGAAAGTGCAAAACCTACAGAAAAGCATACTAATTTTTTGTAGGTAGATAAGAAATGAAATTTACTACCCATCTAAGTGGACGGTGTCAATCACAATCAATGTACATCACTAAACAGAAGCCAAACAATTCCACATGAGGACTTTATCATTGAACTTGTATTATAACATTCAAGTAAATTGGTCAAATAACAATGATGCTACTCAATTACATTCACTCTACAGCAGAAATTGATCCTCATGCACGGGATTAAGAAAGGATGAATAAAAAGAAATACTCTATTTCTCACACAATAATGGGTTGCATGGTTTCTTGTTTAGGCAGAGATTCCATGCTAGTTTTCTTTCCAGGAATTTACCCTTCTTGTTGCTCAGTGATTATTCCTTAACAATCTCCTTCATTTTCAATGGAGTGATCTTCCTCAATAGCCTAGTGATATGCCTCAACTTCTCCAAGGATCTTCTTTCCCAATTATTGTGCTCAATTTCATTTGTGGAAGTCGGTGCCTTCTTCTCAAGAGAGTTTGTTGCTTCTCTCAATTTGTTTTCCTCGACGAATTCTTCCACTTTAGCCTAGTGATTTCTGGTCTATGTTAAAATTTATTTCTCAAAGATCTCCTCCTTTGTAATGAATGTCTTAATTACTGTTGGAGTTGATTTTTGTTTCATCATTCAGCAAGATGTTTCTGGAAACAGCAAGATCTGTGATGCCATGCCATCACACCTTGATGTATTTCTGTTAATTTAGTATCTCTTTGTTTTTGTCTTATTTCTCCAGTAGCAGCAATCCGTCATCTCAACTCCTCATGTTTTTCTTGTGGTTCCAGTGTAAGAGTGAATAAACTAAGTACATCGTATCTTGCCTTTCCTTCCAACTATTTTTAGAAATGTCATGTTTAAGGTGGGAGTCGGTGAAACTAAAAGTGATCTCATGTGGGCTTATCTAAGTCTCACAAGAAAAAATTGATGATTAAACATGAACGAGATGTCGGAATTTAAACACATTTTTGGTGATGCAAGAACACTAATGGACTGGGGTTGCTCCTACATCACTCATTCCAATGTCTAGCAGATAGTCTTTGTTTGAAAATATATGTTGAAGTTACAATTTATTTATCATGTGGCACCATTTGGTCTAGTTATAACAGATTGAGTAGACAATTAGATGAATAGATTCAATAGAGAAGTGGATCCAAGCCTGAGATTCCAATGGTAGTTTTCTTGATTTCAATGATAGGAATTGGATTTGCAACATGCCCCTAATGTTTTTAACTGCTTTCAACTTTTCCATTTGACAACATGTTTAGGCCCTTGTTTGAATGCTAGAATTTAGTTATTTTCCCAATAACTATTTGGAGTAGTTTATGTTCTATTTGTAGCAGTAATCTTTATTTATCAGGGTTCTTTGAATTTATAGGTTCATGTTTAAAGACATATACATTTGAGTTCCCCTGGGTCTAGTTCATTTTATTTCATCCTTTTATTCTATCAATCCTTGTGTGTGTTGGTGATTTACAATTTGGTGATATCAGTTTCCAGCTGCAACACCTTGTTGGATTTCTTAAAGATATTGGGTTGCCTTTATCTTACTATCTTTCCTATGAAGCATGATTATTTATTTGCATACGTAGGGTTAAATTTTAAGCAGTTGGTTCTACATTTGAATGAAAATTTTCTTATATGATTTGGTTATGTTTGGCATGTATATCAACCTTCAGAAGAAGAAGTAATGGGATTTCTTGATCCCTATGTAAATATAGTTTTCTTAGATTGTAATGAGGCTAGTGATGGTGATCTTTTATTATTGTGTGATCGCTATGATTCAACATATCATACATATTGTGTTGGCCTTGGAAGGGCTATCCCTGAAGGAGATTGGTATTGTCAAGGCTATCAAATGTCTATGCCTGGAGAGTCCAGCACACATGATGAAGATGTTGAGGATTTTGTGCTTGATTTTGACAATGGGGATGAAGCTTAGGAATTAGAGGATTTGTGGAAGATGCTCCAGTTGGGATGGTTGTAGAAAAAATAAACTTAGAGCTCAATTTATCACCACCTTCTTCTTCTTTTGCTCCTCTCGCAGAGACAAGGCCAACTCATGTAAGAACAATTCACAGAAGGAATTTGCGATGAAGCAATCAAAATCCATCTCTTAGATTGCTAGATGCAGCAAGGGCTTCACTTAGGAAAACTAAAGTATCTGAGTCTACATCCCAAGTATCCATTGTACAGACAAAAAATCTCTCAGGTCATCACATACTTCAGGAGCGTGTACAGGCTTAACATGACAATTGGTCTACACCAGGAAGAGGCTTTTAGCAGTTTTCACCTAGCTCTTCCCTTGATAGATTTGGGGCCAGAGATGGGACTAATGCAATTGTACAACCCACACCCAATAGCAGGTTCCTTATCTTTCATGAATCATCTCAGAGAAGTAATTTAGCCCCTATTTTAGAGATGGAAAATTATATAGTTAAATTTGATGTTGATCAAGCATGGGCAATGATGGAACATACTCTAGCTTCAAGAGAATATAATATAGGTCCAGCTAATTCTCATAAAGATGGAAGACATTAGCAAGGATCATCTTCTGGTCATAAAAAATGATTTATAAGAATTTATTGGCAATGCAAGGTCAATTGTTGTGAGCGAAAGCATCTTAACTGCTCATGTACAACCAAGAACTAGATATAGTCAAGATAGACACATTCCTGCAACTACTAACTATTTGGAAAATCCATAAAGGATAACAGAGGAGATCTCATGTAGGGATGTTGGAAATAATAGGCTACCAGCACCTAGTGTTTGTAATGAGATATTGGATATAAGATTTTCTGAAAGAAGTAACAATTTACATCATTAGCTAAACAATGGTAGTTCATTTAGTAAACCTCATGAAAGTGGAGTCCGCAAAGCTGAAGGTGCAAAGGAGAAGGTGATCTCCATGGTAAAATTTCACATGAAGTGCACACTCACAAGGGAACATAGGTAAAAGCATCTGTATTTTTCCTTCTTTTATGGTTTGTCTCTATAGAGTTGATTTTACTGGGTGTACACTATATGCATCTCAAAATCTCTTTAGGAAATCCTATTTTATTCTTTCCAAGAAAAACTCTATAGGGAATCCCAATGGATGTTTCCCCACATTCATGGATAGCATCCCTGGTTTCGAATAGGGCACTTACCTGTACAAAACTAGCCAAATACCTAGTAACATTAATGACATGCGGTTGGGCTAACCCCTTGGGCTCAATAAATCATAATCAACTACACTATTTTCCATATTAACATATTGATCATGTTTAACATTTTGCTAGAGTAACCATAACAATACAAGCTCGTTCCTATTTTTATTTTGGTTTTTAATTCCTTTTTTGGTGTGGTGACAACTTTATATGACCATATAGATGTTTATTTTTGTTAGAGTATATGTTGAAAAGTAGATTCTCTCTTACATTCTACCTTGTCTGTTATGTATTGATGGAGTTCAGTTTCATTACTTGTGACCGAAGAACTATGTCAGGCATGTATACAAGGATTCTTGTGTCACTATTTATAAAACAAACATTGTCCTTAAACAAGCAAAGTAGATCCTTAATGCTACATGTTTGCATCTTAGGGAACTTCCAATCCTAATAAATGAGGTGAAATTTAAGTGTTTCCAAAATCCAAATATCAGGTTTTGTGAATTCTCTCATATATGGTCCTGGAAAAGTGAAGTGAAATTTAATTATTTCCAAATCTTAAGTTCTGTGAATTCACTCATATTTGGTGCTAGAATCTTTTGAGAAAACGGGAAAATTTTCTTTTAGTTACATTCAAATTTTACAGAAATAATACTAAATTTCTCCCTGACTAATATTCTCCCTGAAATGGCTTTGGGATTAAAAATTTTGTAACTATTTTTAGGGGAAAAACCTAAAATACTTTTTCCATATTAGAGTTTTATAACACTAGGTACTGAAACAATCTTCTATTTTTTGTTGCAATGTCTGATAGAGTCTCCCAAAAAACTGATCAGAAAATTAGGTAGATGGGCAAGACGAACTAAATAATTTTGAATGAATAATCACTTAACATAAATGATATATTAGGTTGCATAAATATATAACTTAGAAGCATGAACTGAAGAACAAATCTCAATGAGATTGATATATTCTTAATTGAGTTGAATGAGGCCATGAATAGCTTTGACTAGAGGGTGTTGAAAATGGCATAATTTCTTTCAGGTTAGATAGATTTAGAACTGAAAATCAGCAGTTTTCTTGCTTGCATAACTTGGGAAGGTTTTTGTATCTCAAGTCTCAACCTTATTGAATAGTATGATTTATGCCTTGCAATGTTGAGATATGTTGTGATACCACTTGCTAGTAAACTAAACACTTTGGATGAAAATTTAGTTGTGAATTTTACTTGCAAAAGATATAAGTGCAAATATAGATTAATTGTCCCTTTTGTAGAATTTCCTTGAAATTATGCTACTTCTTGAATGAATAAATATGAAACTAATTGTTGCACCAAGACCAAAAAAAATATCTCTACCAATTTTCAGTGGAATCGAACAGACATAAAACACAGTCACACTATAGCAAAAAAAACAAAATTTTCTAGGGAACCCAACTGGGAATACCCTCTGCTAGCTGTAGAAATTTAAAATACTATCCATAGTAGAGTTTGAGACACCTTCTTCAAGACTAGGTTCATCGATGCTTATTGCTTTCCATATTCATTTTCATAAGAATTAGGGTTGTTGTCCATCAAATCAGAGTAGCTAGAAAGTATCTCTTTGATTTCAGAAAGCAGACTAGGATCAACTTCATCCAAGAATCCCCTAGAAGGCTCATCAGTAGCAAGAAGAAAGGTCTTTTTTTAATTTTATTTCAGCACATGCATCCATCATAATCACTAATTTGTCTTCATTTCTTTCATAGTCATTTTCAATATTAGATGCAAAATGTAATTTAGTATGATATAATACTTAGGTAACCAACCTCGACATATTGTTGGTTAATTTATGTTGTTTGAAGTTTATTGAGATTGAGTTTTATCATGAAACTACTAGAAGCATACTAGCATGGATGAGTTGATTATCTTGATAACAATGTTATGGTTTGATCTAGCCCTTGAAAGGAACTTCCTCTTAGAAGTTGGATGCCATCATTTTGGAGCTTGAGATCACTCAACTTACCTTTGTTTGAGTTGAAAATGTCATTAGATCTCATTATATCGTCTATTACAGAGCATGAATCCAATTTACCTTTGTTTCAGTTAAAAATGTGATTAGATGTTGTTATATCATCTTTTGTAGAGAATGAATCCAATTTATCGGAGTCCATTTTCTTGAGGTATAACAAATCTACTTTAATTCATTAAACTTACTTTTCATATTATGTTTGTTGATTGTGATTCTGCAGGCCACATCTACATTGGAAAAGGGGCATATTTAATGAAGTGTGGAAGGAGAGGGACACTTCAGTTATGTCCTTTCAAACTTTCTGAGGTATGTAATAAAATTTAAAAAAAAATCTCCATAGAATGTTGTACTTTAACTTTTTCTTTTGATAATGGATTATTTATGTGATCTCCCCTCTCTCACACACAACCACAGTCCACACATACATGGTTTTTTTGGATATGTGGAAAATGGACAGATTTAGGCTAGCCATTTATCTAGAAATTTACATTGTATAAGATCAGGCATTTACAGTTGAATATTTCCTTACAACTAAATTAGAGTTGAAGAGTCAGACTCCTATTTGTCAGGCATATACCTCACTTTTAAATCAATTTATTGCTAACTCTGTCTAGACCTTCCATGGGAGGGAAAAGAGTGATCACTACCATTTCTTAATCTTTTTGCGGACCAGGTAAAGATTCCAAATGTGTATAAGTTAATGGCTTCTTGGAAAATCCCAAGAGTGGCACTATTGTGGCAGCAAGAAATTCATTTATTTTGAGTTCTTCATTAGTGCACTGATGATATATTTTTTATTCCATACAATACCTTAACAATGTATGATCAAATTACAGTTAAGCCTGTCATAATATTTTGACTTACCCTCTTTTAGAGGGAAACTAGAGTGTGTGTCAAGCTTGCACATCACAATTGTGTCATGCAGAGTTTAACTGGGACAATTTTTGTGGATCTAAGCAGCAAGATACCTGTTGGAATTCAAGAGGCAACAATACTACAAAGTGGGAAAGAGGTTTCATAGTTAAATTGGATTTCACATTATGGTTGGAGTCAGTTTGTTGGCAAGATGCTAGATACGCCAACTTCCTTTTTATGACTGAGTGCAAGATTGAATCCTTCGACATATTCCTCACTCAATTTTCATTAAGTGATGGGTTTTCTCAGAAGTGACTCACACCTATAAACTTTACCAAAGTTGTTCTTGAGTCTTTGGAGGTGGTTAGCTTTTCAAAGCACACAAGTACAAGAAGACGAGAAATAATATGTTAGACCAATTTGAAGTTATCTCCCTGTCTAGTCAATTAACGTCTTAAATTGCTCTACATAAATTATCAATCTAGGTATCGTAAACTGATGAAGTGTGGTGCACTATATGTGCTTAGTTAACCTTCCTCTTACTTCGTTGTTTTATAGTTTATGTTGTTTTT
>APFE031515711.1:202803-215879 GCA_000404065.3 Pinus taeda
TACAATTAGAAGATGTGACACATATCCTCATGATCCCATGATTCTTTCCACTCAAATTCGAATTTGGCCTTAGAGTGCCACATAAGGGTCTTCTAGAAGATTCCTTTCAACCTACACATGTCAACAATCTCAACCCATTTGTTAAGTATAAACATATGCACATTATTTCCTAATTTTTAACCACAAATTCATTTAAAAGGCTTAGAATTAAAAAAGATTGGAAAAACATAAATGTGGCCCAATGATAATGAAAGTGGGATGAATGTGGTGACATAGCAGTGAAATGGAGGTGATATAATGGACATAATAGTGAAAGTGAAATGGAAATGAATGACATTTTCAAGACTCAACACTCCCTGCGAATAGGGTGTTCCCATTCATAAACCTGACAACTTGCTCCACTTCTTTCTAGTGAAAAATTTTGGGACTTGCCATGAATCATGAGACAATTCCAGCCCCATAACCATAAATTTCTTATTTAAATCTAAACCCACTAGATTAGAATCTGCACAAGGAGAACTCCATTCTTGTTTCAAAATAACCTGCAATCGACTTGTACATGCTATTTAATCTTTTTTATATTTATTCACATTCTTGGTCTTTGACATAAAGATGCAACAAGCTACCTTGCATTTTCTATACTAACACTCCTCAAAAATAATAAAGTATGCCCAAATCTATCATTTCAAATGATTTATGTAGCTCACCTTTTGGTTTTTCAATTATTGAAGTTGTTACCTATATTGATGACATGTTCTACAACTGATACCATAGTGACAATATATGTTATACTTTTATCCGTGTTGCTCTGAAGGTGTTTCTCCTTCAGTAGAGAAACAATACATTGCAGTTTCCATTTAGGGGAGAAGTGTACGTAGTAGAAACCTTGGCCTGTGTGCAGATGGGTTGAATGCACATTAGACTGTATCTATTGTTTTGAAGGTGTTTCTCCTTCAACAATACTTCATCTCAGTACATCCTTTCGGTCTACACCTTTAGTAGATGCATGCAACCTTGAGATACATGTTGTAGATTATAGTTTTCCTATGAGGGTGTAGCAGCGATGAAAGAAGTGCATCGATTTTAGGCATCTTGTGCTTGTTGTATGAAAGCATGCTTGTTTAGTATTTCCCAAACATAGATAGAGCCATATTTAGTATTCTTTTATAGTTTGACTTAGATGCTCACTTTTCTTAATTTAGGTGTTTTTCTTAGTTCTATTTTATGTGCAGATTTATCTTTAAGAAAATTGCACAGTAGAGAAGGTTTCTATATTTGAGTAGGGGACACACTTCTATGTAGGAGGTACTCTATTCTAGGAAGATTTTGCCATGCAGGTTAGGTGCTTTATCCAAGAATCCCAAGAGTGGCGCTATTGGAGCAATAAGAAATTTGTTTATTTTGAGTTGTTCATTAGTGCATTGATAGTATATTGTTTATTCCATGCAATACCTCAATAGTGTATGATCAAATTACAGTTAGATTTTCATAGTACTTTGACTGACCCTCTTTTAGAGGGAAACTAGAGTGTCTTTCAAGCTTGCACATCACAATTGTATCATGCAAAGTTTACCTGGCACGAGTTTTGTGGATCTAAGTAGCCAGATACCTTTTGGAATTCAAGAGGCAACAATACTACAAAGTGGGAAAGAGGTTTCACAGTTAACTTGCATTTCACATTATCGTTGGAGTCAGTTTGGTAAGATGTTAGATACCCCAACTTCCTTTTTATGACTAAGTGCAAGATTAAATCCTTCGACATATTCCTCGCTCAATTGTCATTAAGCGATGGGTTTTCTTAGAAGTTCTTCACATATATAAACTTTACCAGAGTTGTTATTGAGTCTTTGGATGTGGTTATCTTTTCAGAGCACACATGTACAAGAAGACGAGAAATAATATGCCCAACTAATTTCAAGTTATCTTCCTGCAAATAGGGTGTTCCCTTCCATAAACCTGACGACTCGCTGTGCTCCTTTCTAGTGAACAAATTTGGGACATTTCATCAATTGTGAGACAATTCCAACCCCGCAACTATCAATTTCTTATTTAAAGTTATACCCACTATATTAGAACCTTCATAAGGAGAATTCCATTCGTGTTTCAAAAGAACCTGCAATAGACTTATACCATGCTATTTAATATTTTATGTATTTCTTCGCATCCTTGGCCTATGACATAAAGATGCAACATGTTACCTTGCATTTTCTATACTAACACTCCTAAACAATAATAAAGTATGCCCAAATCTGTCATTTCAAAAGATCTATGCATATCACCTTTTGGTTTTTCAATTATCGAAGTTATTACCTATATTGATGAGATCATCTACAACTGAGGCCATAGTGATAATATCTATTAGAGTTTTATCTATGTTGCACTAAAGATTTTTTTCTTCAGCAGCACTACAATACATTGTAGTTTCCATTCAGCGGAGAAGTATACCGAGTATCAGCCTTGGTCTGTCTGCAAATGGGTTGAATTCATAGTAGACTTTATCTATTGTTTTGAAGGTGTTTCTCCTTCAATAGTACTTCATCTCAACAGATCCTTTCAATCTACACCTTCAGCAAATGCATACAACCTTGGGGTACATGCTATAGATTCTAGTTTTTTTGTGAGGGTATAGCAACAATGAAAGAATCGTATCGATTTTACGCATCTTATGGTTGTTGTATGCAAGCATGCTTGTCTAGTGTTTCCAAAACTTATATAGAGCCATCTTTAGTATACTTTTATAGTTTGACTTAGATGCTCACTTTTCTTAATTTAGGTGTTTTTCTTAGTACTACTTTATGCACAGAATTATCTTTAAGAAAAGTGCATAGTAGAGAAGGGTTCTATATTTTGAGTAGGGGACACTCTTCTAGATAGGAGGTTCTAGGGAGATTTTTTCATGCATGTTAGGTGTTTTATCCTAGACAGAGTTCCAAGTCCTTGCCTCCTTGACAAAGCTCTGCCAGACAAGACATCGGTGGATAGAGTTCCAAGTCCCTAAATTTTCCAAAAACCCACCTGAGCCTAGCTATATAGCCTAAAATCCTTTACGTTCCAGTCATCTCTTAGCTATGATTTCATAGAGAAATCCCTCTCTGGTTTCGTAGGGCTAGCTACCAAACTAAAAGCTTGGTCTGTGGTTACCTCCATCGGTCTCCTCATTAACCTGGGACATTATGGAGGACAACAAAGGGCATGAAAACTAGGGAGTGCCAAGGTGTTCTATTGAATGTAAGGTTCCCAATTCATGGAAAAATGGAATGCTAGTTGTGAGGTCATGACTGCCAAGGTGTGTTAGGGAATGCTAGGGTATGCTAACATGTGCCAGATAGTATGAAGACATGTCAAACAAGCTAAGATGTGCCAAGTGCTAAGGCATGTCAAGATGTACAAGGGTTCCAAGTCCCTGCCTCCTCTTCGTCCATATGCTATCCACTTATGACATTTCCTTGCAATATTTGGTGCATTTTCTAGTTATTGGTCATTTATAGGTTATAAATGTCTTCAGAGTTTCACTTCTAATTGAGTATTCAACTGAACATATCGATTCTCTTATACAAAACTATTTTTCCCTCCACCCAATTTTCATAACTTCAATAACCATTAGGTAGGGACCTGCAGCTTCAATGTTTCTTTGCTTGTTTAGTAAAATATTGTCGAGACTTTAATTTATTGAAAGTTGTAGAATTTACAATTTATGAAGTTTCAAGGTCTAATTTTTAAAAGTATAATTCTTTAAAGGGTGCTAGCTCAATAGAAAAGTACCTGCTTTACAAGCAGGAGGTTGGTTGTTCGATTCCATTGTGCCCTGACATCCATATGGAATAGCGACGATCATTTTTTGGTGACGGAGGCTCTTTTGACTATCACCAATGAGCTTTGGTGACATTTGTCAACCCTCACCAAAAATATGAAATGGTGACGGCCAACGGACGCCATCATATATACGAATCAACTATGACGACCCTCAAAGGTCTGTAACCATAAATCATTGTCATTGATATGAAATGGTGACGGTCGTTGTCCATCATTATAGTCATTATTTGTGACTCACCTCGAATGTCACCACAATGCCTATACTTCTAGCAATGCAACTTTTGGTGACGGTCAACGAATGTCACAATATATATGCACCAATAGTGACAACCATTAAAGATCCATCACAATAAATCATTGTTGTTCATATGAAATGGTGACAGTCACTATCCATCATTATAATCAATATTCATGACAGACTTTGAATGTCACCATAACACCTATACTTTTGGCAACGCCACCTTTGGTGACGTTCAATTTTTGGTGACCAAGGATATGGTATGTCACCATTGCTCATATGCAATGGTGACAATCACTATCCATCATTGTAAATCATTATTGGTGACGAACTTTGGATGTCATTACAACACCTATACTTTTGGTGATGCCACCTTTGGTGACATTCATTTTTTGGTGATGGAGGCTATGGTTCATACCATTGCTCATATGAAATGGTGATGGTATCTATCTGTCATTATAAATCATTATTGGTGACAGACTTTGTATGTCACTACAACACCTATACTTTTGGCGACACCACCTTTGGTGATTTTCAGTTTTTGGTGACGAATATTCTTTTGACTATCACCAATGAGCTTATGGTTACATTTTTTACCACTCACCAATGTCATTTTTTCTTGTAGTGTTGGTGAAATTCATGTAGCACTTAGAGGGGTAGTGCAATGACATTGCGCCATGCTTTGGCTCGGTCTTTGTCTGTTGCTTCAAACTTCAGTTCCCCAACTAGAACCTGTAACATCCTAACTCTGAAAGTTGCTTCCAATATTTGTTCTAGTTGCAACGACTGGGTTACTTTCTTTGATTGCTTCAGTGCCTGTGGCAACGCCTTTAGCTACGTGATGCCCTACTGCACCTCAGTCAAAATCTCTTTGCAATGATCATCAATCTTGTCCCAAGTTTTTGTGTTGATCTCCTAGATCGTTTCCGCTATCTCGTCAATTTTGAACTCAGTGACAAAGCCTCCCAAAATGATATCTATCCAAAAATCAACGGCCCTTGAGATACTGTTTTCGATTCTCTTGAGTTGTTGTATCTAATTAGGATACCACTCCTTAAGTTCGTTGCCTTTGAAACAGGTCTTATGCTCAGCTAACTTAGATACCCACTCAAGAAATTCTATGTGGAATGAACCAAAGTAAATCTCATATTGTTCTTCGAAAATATATCTTTGCAACCAAGTTTCAGTTGATAAACGAGGGTTTCTATTCTCTTTTTTTGAAATTTCCTTTTCTTTCTATTCAACCCACTCCTGCAGTTCTTTCTTTGGAAGATGCCAAATCATATCCCTTTAAGCAAATCCTGGTCCCGACAACAAAATCATTTGTTGGTTTGAGGGGTCTTGAACCAAGTTCAAAGTGTGTTGCGCACCAACAAAACCCTCAACTATTGGCCCTTTTGGCAATGACCTGCAAGAAGATCGCAGTCTCACCCAAAGCAGTTATGGGAGGTTGTTGAACCAGCCTTCTACAACCGAAGGGATATCCGCATAGTGGTGTCATGTATTTACTTCTACTTTATATTTATATTATAACTTCACATGCATAAGAACTTCACACAAATGATTAATTTAACATATTCACATTAAACCCATAAACTATAATAAATAATAGTATATGTTACAATTATGTGCATAATTCAATGAAACATATGTATAACCAGATGCATAATAATAGACAATAAACACTTAAAGAGATGTAACACTTCGCCAAAAATTTATTCTTTATTAAAAGGATCTTCAATTACATGCACTTCTCTAACCTAGGCACCCAGCTACAGGTGGTCTTCACACTCAATTATAGACTCTTCCAGGCCTCTGCGCACTCAGCTGCAAAGCCCTCTCCAAAATACAGAAGATAGAAAAATACAATAGTTGAATTATATCTTCTATTATGTTCTAATTCCTTCACTAAGGCATTACACATCCTTAAATACATTTCATCTTTAAAAAAACCATGGTCCACATACCATGGATCCTGGATCCACAAAACAAGGACTAATACTCGATACCTGTTACAAAATAAGGGCTTTATCCCATCCCCAAAGCCCTAAAAGACCGCACGATGAGTATATCTTCACTTGCTCTATGCGGTCCACTCCTTCTTATGCGAGACCTTTTACCCAAAACTTGGACCAAGTTTGGCCATGCCCAACATTGGGGTAGTTACTAGGAGGTGATTAACCTAGTAAACCCGTAAATTTTTATAGAATCAAGTATGGAAACTTATTAAAAAAAATCTTCTTATCCTTGATAAAATCCTTTGAACTTAGTTAGCTTCTTATTATTTTTTATTAGATTAATTTCATCAAACAATTATCAAGAACATAAACCATGAAGATCATAAAAGGAAATGGGCACAAGATGTAGGCTCCAAGCCAAGGAAAAACCCTTCCAAAGGAAAAACCCAGAAAGAAATTTTTCTATTCTTATAGAAACAATTCAAATGAGAAATATAAGACCTAAAGACCAAATTCAAGACCTCCTCCAAGCACCAAGTCATCCCTCTAAGAAATCATTCTTCAAGCAAGTCAAAGTCCTCAAAGTCAACAAAAGTCAAACCTTCTTCAATCAGCTCCAATCACAGGTTTTGATCCTATTGTAGCGGCTACAACCACACTCCAAAAATTTTCCTTGGCCTTGTTTTGGAGCCTCCCTTCCAGCCTTCACAACAACTTGCTTTGCTTTGTCAATTTCACAAGCTTCAGTGTCTTTCTTGCACAAATGCAGCCTGTCGGTCACAGCTTGATCCATCCCCTTCACAGGTTGTTCACTCGGACTTGGTCCAGCTACAGGGTGAGCAACTTCCCCTTGAAAATTCCACATTTCTGGAGGGAAACCAGCCTTCCCTCCAAAACTTGCGCAATCCTCTCTGGCAGCCTGCTAGGCTCCAAGATTGCACAATCATGCCTGCCAACACTCCCAGCAGGATTTGCGTAAATTTCCTCAGCAAGGTTGCTCAACCTAGAATTTGCACAAATTTGGGCAGCAATCAGCTGCTCTACCCATAAATTGCGCAAATCTCCTGGACAGCCAGCCCAACTCCCAGCTAGAAATGCGCATTTTTCTCCAATAGTCGAGCAGTCTCTTGCATGTGCAGCGAGTCGACCGGTTCCCTCTAAGACTGAGAAAAATAGACTTGGATGCATGGGTTTCTTCTCCTAAGGCATCATGCAAAGGCATCCCTTGTTTTAGGGATCTATCTTTAATAGTTGGAGGTTACATGCAAGGAGCAATTATGAAACCTCCCACCAAGTGTCGCTTCCCCTAGATTCATGGCATGTGCTTCACAACCTCAATGTTATCAAAACTCATCAACCGAATGCTGCATAGCTCATTCCTCACATCAACCTTGCAGCTCTGACATCCCACACCACATCTAGGAGCATTCGACATATTCAACTCAGTTGTTTTAGGGTAAGCCCACTTCCCATGCCTTGTGCTGTATTTCTATCGCTTTTTGTGTTTTCTCTTGTGGGGGTATTGTTTTCTTGATCTCTTTGAAAGCTTGATGACGTTTACATATATACTAGCTTGTCCTAGCTCTGTTTCAGTTTTCGTTGCTATCGCATGCATGAAACTGTTTTGCATGGACGTTCCCCAACTGACAAACTGCCTCACTCACATGCATGTTGACATGTTTTTTGAATCTTTCATTCATGTTTTGCATGCATTTTTTATCACTTCTGCTATCACTTAGTGTCACCATGCATTCACTGACTTACTTGCTTTCAGTTGCCTGTTGATGAGTGGGGCCAACCTTTGCCTGGGCTCTTCCTTCACTAAGGCTACATTGTGCAATCTGGGAAAGGAAGGCTCACCTTCCTCTCCAGAAATGTGCATTCCTACCCAGCACTGGCCTCCAGGACTGTTTTGCGCATTTCTGGAGGACAATGGTTGTTTAGCCCAAGAAATTGCGTGAATTTGTCCCTGGGCCAGCTGTGCTTCCCAACTGGAATTGCATATTACGCAATCCTAACAGTCAGCAACCAGACTGGACTGTGCATTGCACAGTTCTAGCAGTCAGCCAATCTCCCAATAGCTCAAATTTTTCCTTGTGCAGTCTTGGTAATCGGTCTCCTGACCTCCTGGCCGAAATTGCACAAACGTCATGATCATTCACCTTGGTATGTTGCAAGTCGGTTCTCATCTTCATTTTGGTTTTCGAGTGACAGATTTCTTGCCATCAGTGTTGCCATGTCTCCAGGTATCACAGGTGTTCATATTCCTCTCAGTAGTACAGGTACAATGGTTTCTAGGGGAGCAGAGATGAAGAAACCGTTCATAGCACACTTGGGGATGCTATCAATCAAGTGTCTATGGACTTTCCTACCCACGAAGACATCAAGTTGTTCGTAGACAAGGACATCAAGACATGAAAACAACAACATCACAGTGAGAAACATTATGAACAGCAACTGAAGACAGCATACCAAATGCAACGAATGCAAGAAGAGGGTTGTTGAAAACACAGAGGGGGAACAAGGTTACAAGCTCAAGCATATCCATTGATGATGAAAGCAACTTTGGAGACTCCGGCTATCAGGTTTCAACGCGACATGAAGATCGTGCGAAGACAAAGAATGGAACAAAGAAGGACTTGCATGTGCTGAAGTAGCAACTCAAGAAGAACATGAAGCTGCATAGACAGATGAATGAGTTTCAGCATGAACAGGAACATCAATGAGCACAACATGCACTCACAGATGAAACTGCGCCTATACAAGTTAAAGATCCATACCAATAGCTAACACAAATCAGACACAATGAGCAGTGTTGTTGATCGCACACAAGGGATTCAGCATCATGCATGTCATTAAGCACACGCATGCAACCCAACCCTTTCAACATGCTCACCAAGGCGAAGACAAGAAGCACCTCCAATTGGAGTTGAACATGTACTTCTAAAAGTTGATGCGCATGATCACCATCATACACTTGAAGATTAACACGAACACTATGCATCAATGTGTTTCCGGTTCGGTCGCACCCAAGAAGACCATGTGCATGTTAGCAGACGAGTTGGATGAAGGAGTTGAACCAATGCACCTATTGCAACGGAGGCAAGAGTTTGCTTCAACAAGATGTCACCATGAGGTGCATCCACACCATCACGAATAACCAATCTTGGCATCAGCTCACCACCTTCACCATCACAAGCATGTCAAAGAGTTGATCTCATCACAGCAAACCGAGTGTCAGTGATGTCTTGCAAGGCTTTCTCAAGCCATGTTGTCTCACATGAGTACATGTGCATTGTAATGTTGAGTCATGTCAAGTGTAAGTCAAGTCTCAATAGTTGGATGTAACAGTCATACAGTAGGTGAAGAGTCATGAGGGTAGTTGAATTGTCACAAAGGGGAATGTCGAGGATCACCCCACCCTTTGCAATAAATATTCTCTCATAACTCATTGTGAGACTTTTGGTCAGCCAAGCTTCTACTAAGACTATCTTGAAGAAGGCTTGGATAGTATTGTAATGCGCCTTGGCTTCTCCACTACACAGAGCCAGTACATGTCTTTGGAGGAGTAGGTGGATGTGCTTGTAACATTTCACTAATGGGGCTAGTAGGTTTAAATTAATGTATTGTATGATTAGAACTTACACTTTTATATAATAAGAGCCATCACATTTTCAAGCATATGTTGTTATTGTAGTCAGACTGCTTTGGTTGCCTTAATGATATATGTTGTTTAACTTATGTATTTGTGTATGAACTGATTCACATGCAATTATATGAATCTTGTTGTTAATGTGTTGTATATGTTGTTAATGTTGTCAACATCTGTGTCGACTGCTCTGCCAGATGCCAAACATACCTTTCACATGAACCTTGTTGTAACAATTGTTGCACTTGTTCGGACTGATCCATGAGTGTTGTATGTGTTATATTACTTTGTATGTTGTGACTACCGCATCTGAGTGGATTGCTCCACCGGAAGATGTGTATATCCTTTATGTTGTGTGTTCCTAGCTGAGTTGGGATTGGGCCCTTTAACCCTGGAACTCACCTTCGCCCTTTTCTCCCCCTTTTGTGTTAGAACGTCTCATACATATTCCTTGACTCGCTACAGCAATCACACCCTTGCTACTGACAGAGTTATCCTACTTGCCTCTGTGCGACATCATAGTCAAGGCATTACCTTATGACCCACTGCTGGGACTCCTACACCAAATGGTCTGAGGTCTAATTGGGAGATCCCCTTGACATGTTGGCAGGTCCAGCACCATCAACAGGTCCTCAATCCAAGACTACAATTTCAGCCTACAACTCTTAGCCTTATAGTAGCTGCAGAAACCCTATTACCTTCACATATGTGAGAGAAAATGATCACAAGTTTCAGAATTTTTCGTCTTCTTCCTTCGCTTTAACTTTCTTCTTGTGCTTATTTGACTTTCTCGCTCTATATCTTCTTATTTATTGCAAATCAAACTTGTTGAACTGTGTCACCCAAATGCTATCAAATTATTCATATGTGTACCCATATGTGGAGGTCAATTTACCCCAAACTAGGTCAACTTCACGAGGTAGGGTAGGATTGGTCTTAGAGGTCAAAATTTGACTTTCTAGACTCAAAAATAATATCTTTTACGTGTTACAACTTTCCCATGGATTTTCTCTAGTGGTGACATGGCCACTTTTATCTTTTTTCTTCATGCATTTTCAATCATTGATGTCCTCACCCTCCAAAGGGTCTTTGATCTAATGGGGTCCTTGAGGTTCTAATGTATTCTTCATTCTTTCCATGCTTCCTTTGTTTGCTCTCTTTTCCTTATCTTCCTCATGCGTGCTTGCCATGTTGTTCCTAGAATATTTGTATCTGCAATCACTCATGACAAGCAACCATCAACTTGAAAATATCCTATTCTACCATGTTCTATGCATATTTTTTGTTCATGCCTTTTCAGTGCACCAAATATGGACAAAAGCAGTTTCTAGGTGCATGCGCACACTTTGAAAGGCTGAAGGGTTTAAAGAGAAAGGCTTCAGGGCTTCAGCGTGCGCTCATGTGCTCAAGAGAGATAGAGGCAGTCAAGGCAAGGTGCATGGCACGGATCCGAAGGGAAAAGGGGGAGGATTCAAGCTTCCCAAGTTAATTGTGTGCTCAAGTAAGAGATGGAGGGCGTAGGGTGCACTCTTTAAGGCCAAAGGATGAAGGATTTAGGCCTTCAGGGTGCGCTCATGCGCTCAGGTGACCCAGTGGGTTGAATGGCATAGGTCTTAAGGCTGAAGGTTGATGCTTCATGGCTTTGGAGTGCACTCACACACTAAAAGCGTCCAATAAGGTTCATGGTGCATTTGGAAGGCTGAAATATGAGGCTTAAGGTCTTCATGGTGCGCTCATGTGCTCAAGGAGGGCGCACTTCTTCGAGTTGGAGTGTGCTCAAGGAAGACTTAGTCTCTTGAAGGGCACATTTCAGAGAACTAAATGGGAAATAGGCTTAAGGAGTTTGCTTTACGCTCTTTGATAGTGCGTGGCACACTTTCAAATGTCGAAGGACCCCAGATAAATGCTTCAAAGTGCGCTCATGTGCTTTTGGCCTCATTGGGTTTGATTTGAACCAAATATTTGACTAAGTATGAGATATAGGGCGAGGGTTGAACAGGATGAGTTTTAGACATAAAACCATGTGCGACATATATCGACTCATCAATAAAACTTAGACACACTTGAATAATGATAAATAGGCATCAAAATGCCACTTTGTCCACATTCCCCCACATACGACTAATGCAGTGTTTTCGACTGCGACCCAAAAGCGTTGTTTTACAACAACAGATATATTACGACCATGAAATGAACCTAAATATGTTTTAACCAATGTGACGACAATTGATACCATTCAAGGAAACTTATAAAATAATAGTGGAAATAATAAAATAAGAGTAGATTATATCATCAAATTTTAGAGGGGAAAAACAATAAACTATTTTCTCAACTTGTATTTCAATGTATCTCCCTATAGGTTTACTCAAATTTCGAGAGGAAACACTCATTGGATGTAAAATTTGATTCCTCGTCCAAAGATTACCCATGTTTCATTCTTTCGATGGACCCTAATACATGAAAAAATGAGAAATACATGAAAAATGTGATTGCAATCACATTTTTTCATGTATTTCTCATTTTTCGTGTAGCAAGGTCCATCGAAAATATCCAACATGGGTACTCCTTGGATGAAGAATTAAATTTTGCATCTAAATATAACTCCCACTTGAAATTTGAGTAAAACCTTAGGGGGACAAGTTTAAAATACGAGTTGCAAAAGTAGTTTTATTATTTTTTATTTTTATTTCTTGTACTTTTTTACTCCAAAAATGGTGAATCATCCCTCATGGTTGACATCATCATTTTGAATCCTATTGGCTCTTATAAATTTCATTTTGGTTGTACATTTTTCTTAGGAGCCCCATTTTAGACCTCAAGATTCCCCTAATGGTCATAACCAGCATTGTTAACATAGTAATGCATTTAGTTGAAAACCTCTTTTTATATCATAACGTAATGTTGGGAGGCTTTACATGAGAAATCTTGATACCCAAAAAATGCAAACAAAGTATTTAAGATATACATCTTTATAATGCATAAATCGTGTTTTTGTTTAAAATAAGATTTTTAGTTGTACATTGTGGTAGCAAACCATTTAGAAGAGTGACAATTCAAAGTTTTAGTTGTAGTTTCATGTAGCGATCCATTTCAAAGAGAGAGATTTTAAACTTTGAGTTTTAGTTATCCATGAGAGAGAAGTTTTTTAATTTGTAATAATAATATATTTTTTTTGTAAGCTTCTACAACTGGTTTCCATTAATATGATAACATATTACATTAATGGAAATACATATTCCATGCTCCAAAAAGACTACCCTGGTAAGTCATTGCTTCAAACAGGTGCACCCAAAATAACACCATTACTACCAATTCAAAATTTAGATACAAACATTATCAAGGTCACAAAACCAAAGTGACCCAACTATGTCTACTAGCTTTGTCCACTACTTCCCTTAATGTTTACAGAAAAAAATAA
>APFE031515711.1:237477-263286 GCA_000404065.3 Pinus taeda
AAGCTTTTCACAAATAAGGAAAGCATGCAAATATCACGCAGTTCGCGATCTTCCAGATATCAAAATTCCTGAAAACACCATATGCAAATCATGTCAGTTTGGAAAACAAACCAGAACTAACTTTCCAGAGAAAGAAGGATCAGCTAGCATGCCTCTTGAACTAGTTCATACAGATACATGTGGTCCGTTCAGTAAAAGAACACCTAGAGGAGAAAAATACCTGATATTATTCATTGACGATTTCTCCAGGTTTGTCTGGTTAGGACTTATGAAGCACAGAGATGAAGCATTCGAAAAATTCAAATCCTTCAAAGCCATGGCTGAAAAACAATCAGGTCACAAAATTAAGTGCCTCAGATCTGACAGAGGTGGGGAATTTACTTCAAATGAATTTTTCGATTTCTGTGAAGAACATGGGATAAGAAGAGAATTCTCTACAGCAAGAACTCCTCAGCAAAATGGAGTTGTGGAAAGAATGAACAGAACAATTCAACAAATGGCTCGTGCTATGCTTGATGAATCAGGAACTCCCGCTACCTTCTGGGGTGAAGCTGCTCATGCTGCTGTTGTTATTCTCAATAAAACAAATGTCCGGGTAAATAGCACTCAAACTCCTCATGCTCTGGAATGGTACGACTCCTTCGGTAAAGCACTTCAAAATCTTTGGGAGCAAATGCTATATTAAGAATACTGATGAGCAGCTTGGCAAACTTGAACCTAGAGCAGATGAAGGCATTCTTCTTGGTTACTCTCCACATAGCAAAGCATACAAGTGCTACAATAAAAGACTTGGCAGAATTGTTGAAAGCATTGATGTAGTGGTTGATGAGAAGGGATACATCCCTAGACAAGTACATCATGAAGACATCGAAGAAGATGAAGGATACCCTCAACGACAGAATGATGAAGAAGAAGACTCAAGAAGAACCTCAAGAAGAAGCTCAAGAAGAACTGAGGAGAAACAAGAATAGAAGAAAAGACTCCATCCAGATATGTTCAGAAGAATCATCCAGAATCTCAGATTATGGGGCAGAAAGAAGCAGGTGTACAAACAAGAAGAACAGTTGCAGAAGCCTCAAGCTATTTGGCATTACTCTCTTCTACTGAACCACAAAATGTGAAAGAGGCATGCAAAGATGAATGTTGGATAAAAGCAATGGATGAAGAACTTGAGCAGATCGAAAAGAATGACACTTGGGAGTTGGTTTCTAGACCAAAGGATAAGAATGTTATCGGAACAAAATGGGTCTTCAAAAACAAACTGAATGAAAATGGAGAAGTAATTAGAAACAAAGCCAGGCTTGTTTGTAAAGGGTATGCGCAGCAAGAAGGAATAGACTTTGAAGAAACTTTTGCTCTTGTTGCAAGACTTGAGGCTATTCGAATGTTCTTTGCTCTCTCAATTTTTCAAAACTTCAAAGTATTTCAAATGGATGTGAAATCAGCCTTTCTGAATGGAGACTTGGAAGAAGAAGTATACATTGAACAGCCAGATGGGTTCATTCTTGGAAATGATCCAAATCTTGTATGCAGATTGAAAAAGGCTCTCTATGGGCTCAAACAAGCTCCAAGGGCTTGGTACTATCGTTTGGATAAATATCTTCATCAACAAGGTTTTTCAAAAGGATCAGCAGATAGCAATCTTTATATAAAAGTTGAAAATGGCAAATTGCTAATACTTGTTGTGTATGTAGATGACATTATTTTTGGCAGCAATGAAGAAGAGATGAGTCAAAGCTTTGCCTTGGTCATGCAGAAAGAAATTGAAATGTCCTTGCTGGGAGAACTGACATATTTCCTTGGTTTGCAAATCCAACAAAAGGAAGAAGGAATCTTTTTATCTCAAACCAAGTATCTCAAACAGATCTTGAAGAAATATGGCATGGAAGATGCAAAACCAGTATGTACACCCATGGTCACAGGATGTAGCCTCAGTGCAAATGATGAATCTGCAGCAGTACATCAACCAACCTACAGATCTATGATCGGAAGTCTACTTTATTTGACAGGTACCTGACCGGACATCATGCATGCAGTAGGAATGGTTGGTAGATTTCAGGCGAATCCAAAGGAGACTCATCTTCAGGCAGTAAAGAGAATTTTCAAATATCTTCAAGGGACACAAAATTATGCCTTATGGTATCCTAGAGATACAGATCTCACACTTCATGCTTATACAGATGCAGATTGGGCCAGAATCGTGGATGACAGAAAGAGCACAAGTGGTGGTGCGTTCTTTATGGGTTCCAGATTAGTATCTTGGTTCAGCAAGAAACAGAGTTCAATTGCCTTGTCTACAGTGGAAGCGGAATATGTTGCTGCTGCATCTTGCTGCACTCAACTCCTTTGGATGATGCAGACCTTGCAGGATTTTCAAATCACTTGTACACCACCTATCTCTATCTTATGCGATAACACAAGTGCAACCAGCATCTCAAAGAATCCCGTCATGCATTCAAAAACCAAGCACATACCAATCAAGTATCATTTTCTCCGGGAACAAGTGCTTGAACAAAAGGTCAAGTTGGAGTATGTTCCTTCTAAGGAACAAGTTTCTGATATTCTCACCACACCATTGCCCAGGGAGACTTTTGAATACCTCAGGCAAAAGCTGGGGGTTGTTGATGCATCATCTTATTGTTGAGACTCTTATGATTGTTGGTTGTACACATGATTCATCTGGGGTGTATGCGTACATGTGCTGGGTTGCGGCACAGGTTCAGGGGGAGAATATAATGGATTGTTGGCATTATGGAGGATGTACAAAAGGAGATCATGGGAGCTGGTATGAATATAGCTGCAATATGTCTCTATCTCTTTCTTGGTCATTCATGGTGTCTGGTGGTTTATGGTTCTTCTTTGCAGATCTGGTTCATATTCAGGGGGAGCGTGTTCTTAGGGGGATCATAACCCTTTGCCCTTGATGTCAAAGGGGGAGAATGTCGTTGATGTTTTTGAGGTTGCCATCAAGTCCAAACGGGGAGATTGTTGGCATTATGTTTCTTGTATGGTAATATGTTACAGATGTTGTACTTTATGGCAACACCCATCGCATGGCTCTCAATATGATGAGAATTAAGAAGTACGCAGAAGACGCCGTAGGAGGCGCCGCAGGAGACACCGCAGGAGGGGCCGCAGGAGACGCCGCAGGAGGCGCCGCAAGAGACGCTGCAGGAGGCGCCATAGGAGACGCCGCAGGAGGCGCCGTAGGAGACGCCACAGGAGGCACCGTAGGAGACGCCGTAGGAGGTGCTGCAGGAGATGCCGCAGGAGGCACCATGGGAGACGCCATAGAAGGTGTTCTGGGTTTAGTTTTCTGTTATTGTGGATCTGGTTATCAGGGTGACTTAATGGTACTTGATGATCATTTGATATTTATGGATCCAGTTTGAAAATTTATGAAAAGTGGTCCTTGAAAGAAAAGAAGTAGGGGGTTGTAGCTCCCTTCCAGGAGAGACTGGAAAACGAGAGAGAGTTGTAGCTCTCTGCAGGTTTCAGCCTGCGTACTGGTAAAGGACTGCACTAGTACAAGACCATTGTAAAAGGAGTTTCTAATTTGAAAGAAGATAGAGACATATTGCAGCAGGTGGTTTTCACCCACATTGGGTTTCCACCTTATATCTGGTGTTCTTTGATGTGACTGTCTGTTTTTCTTGTTCATGCTCATTTTTTTATGGTATTGATATGCAAAAATAATTCAAAGTATAAATAAGGAAGAATTGTTAAAAGGACTAGATAATACTGATTCACCCCCCCTCTCAGTATTATTTTCAACACATGTAGTCCCCATATTGTTATTATTGTGCCCCATAGAAGCCCACTATTGTTATTATTGTGTCCTTACATTATTATTGTTAAGTCGGCTCTAATTATATTATGACCCCTTAGACTCCTATATATAGAAAGGAGGTCTTGTCATTTGTATCATCTAAGAATTGTTCATTTGTGTAATGTAAAGGAGGTTGCCCCCTTGAAGAGGCTTATTTCTAAGGCATTCATCTATCTATTCTATCTTTTTGTGAGTTGGCGTTCATCTATATTTTCTATCTGTTAAGTGCGCCCAGATGCAGAAACTCATACAAAAATGGAATTGAGGGTGCAAGTTCTGCTCCAAAAAGTGTGCTCTGTTTCTGAGGGTTCCGCTCAGCAGATCTATTGTAGAAGGTGTCATCTCTTGTGTGGCTAGTATCTGTGACCTACAAAAAAGATGCGGAAGCCCAACAAAAGGCAAAAATCTAAAAATAGAAATGAAAATTGAGAGAAACAAGAAATTCTGAAAAATCCTAAAAAAGTTGAAACAATAGTCACCAGGGCTTCTAAATTGCTACACCAACGGAGTTGCCATTTGTTGAAAAATAAAGGCCCAGTGGAGTCACCATTTGTTAGTGTGAAAAATCTTATCAAGTGTGCCAAAAATGATTCACTTAATTTGTTGGTGCAAACAACTCTAACAACAAAAATGACAGTTGCAATTGTTATTTAGATCTGCAAAATGAATATTAGAAACCCTGCAAAAAGATATATCATGCAAACAAAATAACAAATAGCAACATGTAAAATGATAAATACCCAATGGAAAAGGGAATGATTTTTATTGTTATTATCAAATTGAAAAGTTTACACCTAATGAGGAGAGATTATAACCTTGGGTCTGTAAATTGCCTCATTGAGATGAGTCCTTTTAAGGCCATGTGCTTCAGCTCTTTCTCTCAAAGTATGCAGTGGGAAAAATATTATAATAGAGGCTTGAACTCAAAGTGAGAGCTCAAATGCCATAGGACGGCAATGGAGATGATAAGAATGGTCACAGTGAATAATGAGGAAAAAAACCATCTGTTTATAACAAAATATTGAGACACATTAAGATTTAGAAAATAGTAAAATGTTATAGACTAAATCAAAATCTAGTTGTTATGAATATTTTATTATATTTTTTAGAGGGAAATAATATTTGAAATGATCAAATATATTTATTTAGAAAGTGTTTAAGGTAATTAAAAAATAAAAAATGATTTATTAATTAATTTATGTTGATTAAGTCAAATTTGAATTAGAAACAACTATTAAGTATTGATTTAATAATCATTTCATGAGAGAAATAAGGGAATAATAAATAAATAAATTTTCTTTAATTATTCCTAAGTGGTTAAGTCAAAACTGGTTAGAAATAATCATTAAATAATTATTTCAAGAGAATAATAAATAAATAATGATTTATTTAATTATTCTCATGGGGTATTTGTATTTTAATGAGAAATAATTTAAGAAAATGGTCCACTAAATTATTTTCTAAGGTGAAAGTGGATTTTAATATGTAAAAACTCATCATACATGTTGTATTTCAATCAACCTAGTTACACATGTCTAGGTGATCATTTTTTGGGTGGTAACACACTTGTTTTCTGCCCTAACATGGACACACCCCCACCATCTAATGCATTGTCAAACTTTGCCCATCGATTCTTACAGGCGATTCTACAGTTGCTCATGCATTTTCACATTTATCAAGGTAATCTCTGTTAAGTCCCTATAATACTAGCATATCCCCCATATTGTTATTGTTGTGCCCCATAGAACCCCCATATTGTAATTTTTGTGCCCCGTAGAAACTCACTATTGTTATTTTTTTTCCCATAAGGAAAAATCACAATTTCATTAAAAAAGGAAATTACATTCTGTAGATGTTGGTGTATATGCAATTCATAAACATGTCATATATAAACAAAATTGTTGTCATTGTTTCACGCAGGGGGTAGCAATAAAAAGGTCGTAAGCCAAACGGTTAACATACGGTTATCCATACTGTTCAAAGAGTCAATATAAACAAACAAAATTGATATTTGTCTGTACAATGCAGATTCAAAACAATAAAACATGAATTATACTTGTAGGTCCATGAATGGTTGATGGAAATATTGGTAAAATGCTTCACCATGGTGTTCTCAATCAACTAGATGCCCAACTCCCTGAGCGCAACCTCTTTGGATAAACTATCGGTAGCCCCGTTCTGCTCCCTGTAAATATGAGAGCATGAAAAAGTATCAAAATATGTAATCAATCTCAATGTTTCTTCCAAGATGTGATTCAATGCAAGTAGAACATCTAGTTTTCTAGGCCAGTCACATATAATTTTGGAGTCTCCACATAATTATAGATCTCTGTAGTTTTTGCCAAAGTGAAATGTATGAGATGTTTTGTAGCAAGGAGTTTAGCAAAATTGTTTGAGCATCTTTGGAAGCCTATGAGAATCCTAAAAGAATGATCATGGTTTATATGAAGTATTGTCCTCCCCCCCCCCCCCACCACAGCCTTGTTCTTATGTTGCACCGTCAAAGTAAGCCCAAGGTTTTTTATGGCTGATTTGAACAGGAATGGGGATATGGATGCAACGAGGGGGGGGGGGTGGGTGTCATCTGGAATGAGAGAGTAATCGGCCAAGAATTTGGCTGCCAATACAGCCTAGTTCAGCACTGTGTCCTGAAAAATTATCGCTTCTGGCAATCCAGATAGTCCAGCAGATCAGAAGGGGTAGGTTCTGGAGCTTATGCAAAGATGAAGTGTTGTACTAGGACTGCTAGGCCTCTAGGATAGAGTTGCCAGCCCAATTTGCAGAGGTGGCGATGGGAGGGAGGATAAGATTCCACAGATTTCTAGTAGCTGAACAATCCAGAAACAGGTTGGAGGTAGATTCATTTTCGTTCCTGCATATACTGCACCAATGGGGACCAAAATGTGCACGTTTGATAAGGTTATCACCAATTGGGATTTTATTTCTTAGGATGGTCCACATTAAAAGCCAAGTTCTGGGAGGTGCTTTAAGCTTCTAAAGATGTCCCCACCAGTCATCAAGCACGAGAGGCTTCCTTGGTGCCGACAGTATCAGATATCCTTCTTTTGGCGAGTACCATCCATTTTTTGAGAGAGCCCAGATAATATCATCGTCACCATCAAGAATATGAATGTGGGCTTTTGCAAGGGCTTGAGTGTAGTCCTCCCAGTGCTGAGTCCAAACAGGAGGAATGTTTAAATGATGAGCAGTTTTCTAGTCTTGTTGAAGGAAAGAGGAGTTCTCCAAGTTTGCAATTTGTGCAATATAAGAAATGTTATGTTGCTAGAGAAACTGAATGAGGTCCATAGGAAGATGGTGCATGTTACCACGTCCCACCCACGGATTGAGTCCGATTTGAACAGTGTTCCCGGAACGAAATCTCCAAGTGATGCCCTCTCTGATGGGATTCAAAGCTTTTAGGATGGCCTTCCAAATGATAGAGATGTCTGTGGTGCTAAGGTGGGGTCTTATAATCCAATCCATGATGTGCATTGGGGAAATATATTTGGCATAAGTAACCCTTGCCCATAGGCTTTCTGCTGATACTAACTGCCAACCAAGTTTGGCAACAAGTGCTAAAGAGAAGTCTTCAAGATTTTTAAATCCCCCCCCCCCCCATTTTTTTGGTAGGTTCAAGGCCTCCCATCTAACCCATGAGAAAGTCCTACCCTATTTGTTCCCTTGCCAAAGAAATCTGCAGCAAAGGGATTGTATTCTAGTGAGAATGCCTCTAGGTATCGAAGCTAAGGACATCCAATATACAGGTGTGGATTCCAGGACACTTTTGATTAGAGTGAGACGTTCAGCTCTCGAGAGGTATTTGGGATACCAGGTATTTAGTCTTTTCTCCATCTTGGAGATGAGCCAAGTCCAGTTAGCAATTTTATAGCCTAATGGCTTCAATTTATAACCCAGATATTTTAAGCCATCAAAGAGTTGTAACTAAGTGAACTGGAAACGATGCAGAGCAAAGAAGATCTCATGCGGAGTACATTCCATTGTAGTCAAAGTGGACTTTCTATCGTTTATGATCATACCTGTTGCTTCTTGAAAAAGGGAGAAATTGGCTTTGATGATACTAATGTCCCCAATACTGCCATTGATAAATACGAGTATATCATCAACAAAGAGAAGATGGGTCAGGATGCAACCTTCTGTTATCCTTATCCCTTTTAATCTGCCCCTTCGATGATCTTCTTTGATGAGATTGTTGAGGCCTTCCATAACCAACAAGAAGAGTAAAGGCGAGACAGGATAGCCCTGTCTCAGTCCCCTTTCCGAAGTAATGAAGGGAGAGGCACTTCTGTTCACAAGAATGTTAAAGGGGATATTAGTAAAGCAACTCATGATCCATTTGATGAATAAGTAAGGAAAACCTAAACAAGTTAACAGCATTCTAATATAAAGCCAATTTACCCTATCGAAATCTTTTGATAAATCAACCTTCATAATAATACCTTTGTCCCACCTAGAGTGTAGAGTATGAATTACTTCCTGTGCAATGCCCACAGGTTCATGAATTTGTTTGTCCTGTAGGAAGGCGAATTGTTCCAGAGAGATATCATTAGAGAGGATAGGTTTCATCCTGTTTGCAATGATCTTAGCTATGATCTTATATAAACAGTTGCAAAGAGATATGGGACGAAAATCCTCAAAGGAGTCCGGGTTGTCCATCTTTGGAATGAGATCAATGAAAGTAGAGGTGATTGAGGTTTCAATATATCCTTTGATTCTTGAGTCCTCAACAATTCTAAGCAAGTCTTCCCTAATGGTGTCGAAGAAAGCCAAGAAAAATTCTATCGTCCAACCATTGGGTCCCGAACTTTTGTCCTTTTTGAACCACTTTAAATTGGTCTCCAATTCCTCCAGAGTAATTGCCTTTGTTAATTCACCCCCCTCCTCTGGATCCACATATCTGGGGAAGGGTTGTGCTACCCTGATGATTTCTACTAAGTTGATATCCCTAGGAGCACGGAAGGTGTGCTTGAAATGAGAGGACGCAAGTTCGGCAAGTTGTGGGAATGTATTAACAACTTACCCCTGAGCATTTTGTAGCTGCCAAATGGTGTTGATCGCCTTTCTTCCATTGGCATATTTGTGATAGAATTTGGTATTTTCGTCCCCTTCATGCATCCAGATGGCTCTACTTCTGAGCCACTAGGCTTCTTCCTTATCTTTGAGGATTTTTCTCTATTAACATAATGAGAAACCATCCTTTCCTTATGTTCCTCAGAAATGTATATTCCTCCAAGATCATTTTCAAAAGCAGTGATTTCAGATTCAATTCTACAGAGAGATTGTTCCTCCTGTATTCTTTTGTTATGTGCCCAAAGTTTGGACAATCTCTTCAGGATTGTAAGATTTTGTATAAACCCCTTAGTGTTGTCTTCCCTCCTCCCAGGGGGGGTTGTCCTTCTAGAATTCAGTGACCATTTTTTGTAGGAGTCATCCTTGAGCCAGACAGAACAGAACTTGAAGGGTACTTTAGGCTTTGTTTGCCCTCCATCTATTTCCAAGTAGATGGGTAGGTGATCAGAGATCCCACTTGTACCTACCCAATGTTTGATATGAAAACCCAAGTCCATAACCTTTTCTTTAACAAGAAAGCGGTCCAGCCTGCGGGCCAAGCTGTCTTCCCTAGTCCTGTTGTTCATCCATGTCGCTTGAGTTTTGGCAGAGGGGATGTCAATCAAATGGTGAGCTTCCAGTTCAGATAGAAAGTAATATGATAGGGAGTCTCATTGAGCTCTGTGTCCCCAGAATTCAGAGTGTCCGGTGGAGAAATTTAGGTCACCTCTAAGGATCAGGTGGTTAGTCAAGAATAAATCAGTACTCAGAGGTTCTGCCAAAAAGCAAGTCTATTTTGGCAAGGCCCATAAACATTATATATCCTAAAATTCACACCTAGATCAGCAGATATGATATTTGCTCCAAGATGGCCTAGACCTCCCCAGCAATTGAGCAACTTGATGGATTGGGTGTTATAGCCCAAAGCTAATCCTCCCGATCTCCCATAAGCATCAAGTCCAATAAAAATCCAACCAGGGAGCATGTTTTGGAGGGACCAAGAGATGTATAATGCAGGCCCTAGGGTCTCTTGAAGGAAAATAATATCAAGTGGTATTTTGGTAAGCAAATGATGAGGAGCTAGTTTTTTGTCCAGCCTAGCCAGCCCTCTACAATTGAAAGAGAAAATATTCATGGAGAGGGGACAGATAAGGCTTCTCTGGCTCTAAGCATCCTTGGGATAGTAGATTGTACCCCCAAAGCAATCTCATCTTCAACAATGCCTTGGGCTTTAGAAAGATTGGAAGGTTTGCCCCTATGGAGTTTGGGGGGCGAGGAGAGGGGAGTATATCAAACATGACATGATCCTGGGCTTGTCTTTTCGATTTCGAGCAGGTCATGTACCCCCCAAATGGGGGGGCCTGGAGGATAGACGAATATGATGGGAGGTGAGAGGGAGTAGGCACAGAGGGGGCGGCAAGAAAATGGGATGAGATGTAATCAAGCAGGAGAGCGGAGCGGAGAAATGGAGCTCAGGTTCCCAACCCAATCCAATATGTTCAAAGAATGAATTCATGACATGAAGATCAGCAAAAGCATTAGATAATATGCAATCAATATGTGATGAGTTGTAAGTGGAAACAGGGTTGAAAGGAAGATTTATACCCGACGAGGGCGAGCCCTCGAAAGGCGACAGAGGACGAGAACGAGGAGGTGGTATGGGGCGGTTGGGAGGCCGCCCTCGCTTCTTCGACTGTGGGGGTGCCACGATCTTATTTGCTGGAGTCTTTTGTTGTCCGGTCAGGTTCTCAGGAGCAACCGTATTCTAAGGAGCAGTAGATGCCTGGCTCCTAGGTTGAGCATCCTGGGAACTATGTGGTTGGGTCGCAGTTTCCTATGCCAAGGGCTATTTTTTTTATTTTCCCAATAGGGGGAAGTCTTTATAGAGATGCCCAACCTTATGGCACCTCCGGAAATGGAAAGGAATGCCCTCATAGTCCAACAACTGTCTTCTGGTATTGTTCCTCCATCGAATGTCGATGTACTCGAGCAGGCCTTCTAAAAGATCCAGGTAAACCAATAACCTGGCAAAATCCATCCTCCCCATGGTCTGGTATGAGGCGTTGAAAGTGAGGTAAATGCAAAGGGAATTCCCTATACGCTTGAAGACATCCTCCATCCAGAAATGTAGAGGTAGTTCGAGCAGTCAGACTCAAATAGGGTCAGCATCGACCCTCTCCCACTCTGGATCAAAAAGGGGGGTCCATCTCTTGAGTAAGACTGGGGCCTGATCAATGTGCCAAACCATGGATAGCACCCAACTCGTGTGCTCCAGACAGCTGAAATGCAAAGCAAACCATCCTTTGACAAACGTCTGGACCTTCGGGGTTTCCTTCAGGTTTTCACCCCAGACCTCCGAGGCCCATTATTGTAATTTCTCCACACTGTAATGTCTTCTGCAAACCTGGCCCACATGAACCCTCTCAGCAATCTTTATCATCTTTCTCTTTACCCTGATGATGGATCCCATTTGGGATTCGAAACGTTGGTATAAAAATTCTCTTACTGTGGATTCTCCGATCAAAGATTCAAAAAGCACAAACCACAGATCTTTGAAATCCAATGTCCATAGTGTCTAGGAGTTCAATTTCCTCTACAAAATCTAGGGGCACTACGTTGTTTCGATGCTTGAAACCCCTTTTCTTCCTTGAAACCCAAAAAATCCTCGCAGTCGATGTTACCTGAGTCGAGAAGGTATGAGCAGGTTCCAACGAAGGAGAAGACCTAGGGTCTTTGGTCGTCACCTGCAGTATAGAAGCAAAAATTCTAGAGATCGGACCTATGCCTGTATAATGCCCCCGAGAGGGGGCCGAAGAGAGCAAAGGAGCATAAGGTGCCGAACCAAGGGCTGTTGAACTCCAGGGAAGATCTGAGAAGGAGGGGTTGGTCACCACCTAAGGAGGGCTAAGGTCTGAAACACCAACAAGGGTAGAGTAGCTAGGGTTTGTTGGAGGGTCAATAAGAGCCAGGGAGCGCGGTGAGAGGGGTTGAGAGATAAAGTCAGGGGGAGAGGGAGCATCCTCAGGGAGGTGATACCGATGGGATGTGAGGGCGATAAAACGGAGGGAGAGCTTCAATCTCATCAACGAGGTCATACATGAAGGGGAATAAACCGGCAGCTGTGGTCTTAGTGGGGGTCCAAATAGGCACATCCTCCGAAGGATCTGCAAAGTCGCCCAACTCATCCATAACCGTCAATGACAACTGCCAGAAGAGGACAGAAACACTAACAGCGAACGGTGAAGGTTTTTTACCGGATGAGGAGGTGAGCCCGTGAAGGAGGGATTCTAACACAATAGCTGGGGTTAGTTAGTCAATGACCCGGTCTAAGTGGTGCAGGGGGAACAGAGGTAAGTCCACAGAGTTACGGGGGCATATGCAGGTGGGCATCAAAGACAGAGGGATGTAGCCCCAACATTGAAACCCTAGACCCGTTATTATTATTGTAGAGCCCTTACATTATTATTTTTATGTAGGCCCTAATTATATTTTGACCCTTTAGACTCCTATATATACCAGCGAGGTCTTGTCATTTGAATCATCCAAGAATTGTTCATTTATGTGTTGTAAAATGAGGTTTCACCCTTGAAGAGACTTATTTTCATGTCCTCGATCTATCGTTTCTTCTATTTTTTGTTATCTGGTTACATAAAATTTGATATCATAGCTTTGGATCCTAGGGTTTTGTTATTTCAAACAGGTCATCTTGGTATTTTCACTATAGCTCTTTCTCTGAGAGGCTTCAGAAGTTGAAATTTTTTTCACATAGATTTGAAATCTTTATGAACTTCATTTAAAATTTTCAAATCTTGGTTCGCTATATTTTAAGAGATATGGTCCAAGAAAGTTAGGGTTTCTGCATGCTCCAAAATTCAATCTCAAATAGGCGTTCTAGGGAAAATCATCATAAATTTTTCTTCGAGCATCAAAATTGAATTTAGTATAAAGTGACTAAAATTGCACAGACTATCATTTATTGGGTACTACTTTCAGGGTTGAATGTTAAAACAGTTACATGTGGCATCTTGTACAAGTTCGGCCTATGGAAGTACCAGTGCATAAGCCGGGTCATTGTGGGAGAATTGGTATAATTTTTTCTTGAAGAATCTAATCTTAGTCTAAATGGTGGAGTTGGAAAGAAACATAGAGGGCTACCAAAGTATACAATTTCAGACCTTGGGAGGTAGAAATCATAGAGACACAACAATTTCAAGGTTTGCCTTATTAGCAAGCTCAAAATCAAGCTCTAAAAGGTGTGTATTTTTAAATTTGCATATATTTCATTAATTGGTTCCAAAATTACTCCCAAAAGAAAAAAAAGTCTACACCCATTAAGCCCTGAGAAAGCTCCACTATGACACATGAAGAGGAACAAATTCAACATGATATAGCAAAATTATGGGTCTAAGTGCAACAAATTTCGCTCTCACAAAGAGCCACCAAATATGACTAAAAGGATACATGGATGGTTTAAAAAGGGACATGGATGGTTTAAAAGGGAACATGGATAGTTGAAAAGTGGATTTGGAAGGTTTAAAAGAAAACATGGAAGGTTTGAAGGAAGGTTTGACAAAGTTGCTACAAGAAAGGCTTCCTAATGGTGACAAGGTATTCTGTGAGACTCATGATGAAAACAAAAGGAATTTGAATCATGATTTTAGAGACTCTAATTTTTGGATTAAGACCAACCACATACCAAAGATTGATATGAGGAATTTTTATGAAAAGGATCTAGTAACATGGATACTACATATGGAGTAGTTCTTTGATCTACATGATGTGAAACACACACAAAGGGTACGAATTTCATATTTATATTTAGAACCCAATCAATTTGTGTGGTTTCGATGGCTTTATTTTCATAAATCATTTGTCACTTGGACAAATTTTACTAAGGAATTGATAGCACATTATGAGGATATAAATAGCAATACCTTCTTTGGCCCATTGATAAATATCAAACAAAAGGGTTTTGTTGGGGAGCACATTAAGGAATTCCAAATATTAAATATCAAGGTAATTAATATTCCAAAGGAGTATTTGATTGATGTCTTCAAAGGAAATTTAAAGGATAACATCCAACACGAGGTTCGCCTTTGGGAACCTAAGTCATTGGAGAATGAATTTAGGGTGGCAAGAAAGTTGAAGTAAATGTATGGCAATAAGGAAGTCTACCACTCACAACTATAAGGATTAAATCATTGTTGCTCCTAACCTCTCACAACCTACAAGGTTGACACCACAAAAACTAGAGGAAAAAAGAATAAAAGGGATTTGTTACAGTTATGATAGCTAATACACTAAAGATCATAAGTTTACTAAGAAGAAATTATTTTACATAGATTGTGAAGAGGAGGAAAAAATGGAACAAGAAACATCAAAAGATGAAGGTATGCACTAGGAACCAGCCCTTGGGGTAGAAAAAGAAGAAATGAATCTGACCATATCTTGTAATGCATTGGCAGGAATTACCACTCCTCAAACTCTCAAGATAGAAGGATATATCAAGAAGAAAAATTTAATAGTACTTATTGGTTTAGGAATTACTCGTGATGGTTGCAAATGGAGAAACTTTAAATTACTAAGGGAAGTGCCATAATATCAATCTAACCATGGGGGAATATGTATTGAATAGTCCAATTCTTATCATTCCAATGGGTGGTGTTGATGTTGTATTAGAAGTCCAATGGTTACAACCTTTGGGAATGATATCTTTTAATTTTCAAGAACTTTTCTTGTTTTTTTTTTCTGGGAATGAAAGGAAATTGAATTAAGGGGTATCACAGAGAGACCTGGGAAGATAATTAGCTCTAATGGCACGAAAAATATTTTGAATAAGGAACAACAAGGAGTAATTGTGAAATTATGCTCACTATATGTTCAAACATTTTAGTCATTCATTTCTCCAAATCTCCAAAGAGTCCTTGACAATCATTCCAAGGTGTTGGAACAAGGAATTACTGAGAGGGGGGGTGAATCAATAATACTGAGGTTCTTAAAACTTTTTATGAATATGTATTTAGTTCTTTCCTCTACTATCTATAACTTATGAGAGCATTCATACATAATGCAAATGAGCAACAAGATGAGACATTCATCTATACATACAATCCATCACATGAGCAACATACACATATTGACATTGGTATTTTCAACCCAAGGGAAAAAACCACCAATTTGTTTGTTGTTATGATGTAAATTAAGAAGCTACTTACTTACATCATTTTATTTGTGAAAATCCACTCATAGGTGGCTCCGACCCACTTAGCATAGAAAGCACCTAATTTCCAAGAGACACCAACCTCTTATGAATGTAGGCCACCACCTTCTCTAGCCATTGTTCCACATTTCATACAATTTTCAAACTGAAAATAGGGGAAAATGCATATATAGAGAAATACTAATCTGGTGTACTACAGAAATATACTTATGCACTTTAGCCTCAACTGTTCCACGAGCTCTCTCGACCTCACACAGCAACACCCTATCCTCTTCTCACAACTACATATATTTTTCTCTCACCCTTATGTTCCACAGTCTCTGTGCAGCACACTACTTAAATTCAACAACTTGGTCCTGTTGCACAACTCTCACACACTCTGCTCTACTCTCTTCAACACATACAACATTGTTATCTTCCCCACCTTGCTCAATGGAAATAATTGGTTTTGTTCCTCTGTTGCACTCTATTCAATGTCATCTTTGATGTTTATTTCCACACTACCCAAGTGTACCTCTATATGACACCTCCATAGTGTTGTTGCGTCTATTGCTTGAGTTCTGTCGCTGCATTAAATATGATGATGGGCTCCTGAGCACTTCACCAACTCCCTTTTTTATTATTCATGCTGAGAATTTAATCTCATTCCACCTGCGGACTCCAATGAGACTCCCCATGCTTATTAATGGCTCGCAGAGCTTGATTGTACCACAACATGGTTTCTATGTTCCTTATTTAAGTTTATAATGCATGCATGGGAGATCAGAGATGGATTTCATTCAACATCGGAAAAAACCCAACAATTCTACTCTAAGAATCGTTGTCCTTGTTTCCTGAACCCAATGATCTCTCCAGATGCCATTAACTTCATTAACCAACTCCTCTAGCTTTCATTTACTCTCTGACTACCGACCCATTCATCCTTTCACTCTATATTGTAGTATCGGAGTCATAACTTATTGTATCTCGTATAAAAATAATGTTACGAAATTACACATTTATGAGGCCTTTAGCCCCTTGGTTCTTAGCCCTTATCACTTGTTCTTTCACCATGGGACCAGGAGATGTGATCAGCGACTTCACATACCATTGTATTTTTATATCAGATCCCCTGCATATCATAACTATTATTGAATATACCTTACAAAATTGCAAAGTCCTGATTACTTTTAGCTCCCTCTACTTATCCCTTTATCACATTTCCTTCATAGGACCAGGTGTCATGACCAGGGACATATCACTTAGGTGTTAAGGCCTTCAGGCTCCTATGGGTGGCGTTTCTCCCTCTGTATTTTAATCTTCCACCCTTGGTTCCTTTAGCTTCTCATCCAGACATCAATACATTGGAGCTCCTTTATCAACACTTCCTTCATAATTCAATTTCAAAGGAGTTCTGATATTTCGACCTCTGAAATACTCATAACGCTCAAGTGTTGAGTCTTATTTCTATTCCCTTGGTTCTATGGGTCCCTATAATTGTGTTCCAACACCATCGTAAGCCCTTCCACCATAACTTTTCCAAAAATATCTTATAACAGAGTTACAATGTCTCCTTCCTCCGAAATGCCGACCTTTGAGATGACATCATGTTTTCGTCATCACTCCACCGCACCTCCTTAGTGGTGACATGTGTCAACCAAATTTGTCCCATTAGGTCATTGAAAATTCCAAATCAAACTACCATGTGTCCACCATATAGCCACATCATGATGATGTCATCTTCCATGTAAACTCCCCAGGGCCGAACAATTGTCACAATGTGTCCTACCAGAGGAGAGAGAAAGGGTCCTTTGGTTTTTCAATGAATTCCTTTGTACAGTTTGTTTCCCACAATCTTGACATTTCAAAAGAATTCAATTTACAAGGACTTACAAAACCCCAACATTCTGAAACGACTTCCTACTTCTGATATTCTGATATGCCATTTGCTCTGAGGTTCCAATATCGAGTCCTGATGTTCTCTTGCTCGGGCATCGGATCGGAACTTTTCACCAAAGGAATTATAAAGGAGTTACGAAATTCTAATATTTCGATACTCTAATCCTTCTGATATCAGGTTCAAATATGATTCCTTCCTCTAATATTCGAAGTTCTGAGGTCCTGGACTTGCTTCCGATATTCGGCCTTTCAAAATTCTGGATCTGAAATTCAACCTTCCTTGGACTTTAAGATCCTAACTTTGGAATTCAATAACTTTTGATCTAGGACGACATTTCTAGACTTCCACATATTGTTGGAAAGATATTTCAAAGAACCTTCCAGTGGAGTAGGTTCGATGTAGGCTATGAGCCCATCAGTTACCTAAAACATGGCTTCATATCTCTCTTACTCAATGCTATTCTGGTTGACATCAATGCCAACATACCAAATTCTATAATCGGACCAATTTCAATTTGCCAACAATCTCCCCATTGACATTGATGGTGTGAGAATCTCCCCTAGGTTCCTCTAAATAAAACTAAATTTATTTAATTTAAACACAATAGAAGGGAAATAGCTTATTTATAACTCAACAATTATTTGATGATAATATATAATTAAAATTTATTTACAACATATTAAACAAGTAATAATTTCATTGCAACAATTTACATAAGTAATCAATAAATGGAAAAATACATGTTCCAATAGCTTGGTTGAGATTCTCTTGACTCTGTTGGGATACTTCTCTCGAGTACCCGATTGAATTTACCTCCCAGCCAACTAGGAATGATTTCCTAGCCCAGGAAACCTCCACAGGTTCCCTAGCCCTCCAATCCCAAGTCCAACCAGCTATAGTATGTCCAAGTTAAACCAACACTCTCCAATAAATCCAAGTTTTAATTCTCTCATTTATCTCTCCATTCTCTCCCTTCTCTTTCTCCACATTCCTCCCCCAAAACAAAATCCTCCAAAACCAAAACCAAAACCAAGACCAAGTATCTTTTCCCCTTTCCTCTCATCCTCCTCCCCCTTTTATGTCTCTTCCTCCCATCCACCTCAACCACCCATCATTAATGTCATGACTACCCCCTCATCCTTTCATTTTGGTATCCATGACTTTTCTTACCATATCTTATTTAAAGTAGATTTGAGAAGACACTTTGGGAATAAAATATGGATATTTAATTTAGAATTAAGTTGGAGAAGACCATATCTTCTCAAAAGTAGATTTTAGAATACACCTTGGGATATGGATATTTAATTTGGAAATAAATTGGAGAAAACCATATCTTCTCAAAAGTAGATTTTAGAAGACGCCTTGGGATATGGATATTTAATTTGGAAATAAATTGGAGAATACTATATCTCCTCAAAAGTAGATTTGAGAAGACACCTTGGGATATGAATATTTAATTTGGAAATAAATTTGAGGAGACCATATCCTATCCAAAATTAAATTTGAGAAGACACTTGGGAATTGAATAATAACAATAGTAAAAGTCATATCAGTAAAATAAAATTACAGTTTCACAAACGTAGGTATATACCAATATTTTTTAATAATTATAAGTCAATATTTTCAGGTTAATTAAACAATAATAAAAATTAGCATGATAGAATCAATTAGGGCATTAATACACCCCTCCTTCAGAAAAATTCATCCCGAAGTTAGAGTGAAAAAGATATAAGGAGTTAGAAATAAGTTTGACAATAAGGAATAACAAAATAGAGAGAGAGTTATAGTAGTCAAATTAAGTAATTCAGACAATGATACAACTTCCCATCAAGAGTCTCCAACTAATATATATTCTCCTATCCTTCCTAACCTACTTCCGCTCCCACCCTATCCATCTTCTACTGCTATATACTATGGCATCAACTATACCAATCTAACCACTGATAAAATCAATATGGAAGAAGCATCGACTAAATCGACCTAGCTTCCCTAGCAGGCAATTAGTAATTGTCATCATGCATCTAGGGGAATGTGTCCATCACTACCCTCCCACGATTCTAGGTTTGGAGGTTACATGGTGGGAAATGCCTCCACCCATCCTCACAACTAGGGTCAACACCCTAATATGGACCACACTACAACGATGGTTGGATACTTGTCATCAAATAATCTAGTCATGTAGTCTTTTCAACTACCATTTACATTTTACCCATTCCTCATTGGATGTCTAGACATTCCCCATCGGAAGAGTAGATCTTGGTTATCATATAGTTCTTTTCCATATGTATGTTAGTTCTCATTCATGCATATACATAACAGCAAAATATATATAGATAAGTGATCTTAAACATCATGTTATTAAGTCTAGTATCCACGTGTCAATTTTTTACTTCATACTAGAAATAAATCTTACATTAGATAAATCATAATTTTTCTAAGTCATTCATTAGATAAATCATATCCACTTAAGCCATACATGAAACAACAATAACTTTGATAAGCCATACACTAGATAAAGTGCAACCAAGTAAGTTGTACATTAGGTCATACATCAAATATTGCAATAAAAAATACCTAATCCATCTAATGATTTATATAAGTAGTTTCACATTTCCAACTAAATGCATCAATATTACATAGCATTCATAAATAAATAACATGGAACTACAAATAGAGCCTTAGCATAGGTAGCTATCTAAGGCAAAATGGGTATCATAGATGCTCAAAAAGTGAGGGGTAGTCACGACATATATTCTTTGCATCCTCCCAAGTAGCAGATCATGGGTTATACTTGTCCCATTGGACCTTAACTTTGTCTACCGTGCGACATCTGAGTTGTCGAACCCGACGGTCCAATATGCATTATGCTTTGACCATTATGGTTTCCATGTCCAATACCTATAATTCCATCCAATCCAGTTTGTGAGATTCATTAGAAACATAATGTCGTAAAATAGATACATGAAAAACATCATGAGCTTTATGCAAATGGGGTGGAAGTACAAGATGATAGGAAACTAGTCCAATCTTCTCCTTGATCCTAAAAGGTCCTATAAACCGAGGTGACAACTTCATCCCTTTCCCAAACCAAATGGTGCTTTTTTTGGGTCGGATGTGAATAGAAACTTGGTCTCCTAGTTCATAACTTCGATCAGTCCTATGTGAATCAGCATAACTCTTCTATCTATCTTGCGCTTCCTTTAACCTTTATCGAATTTGTCTTAATTGTTCCTCCATTTCTTGAACTAATTCCAGCCCAACTATTACTCAGTCCTCCAACTTTTCCCAACTCAATGGAATCCTACATGGCCTCCAATATAGAGCTTGATAAGGAGGCATCCCAATTGCACTGTGGTAACTTTTATTATAGGCAAACTATACCAATGGTAAGTACCTTTCCCACTGAGTCTTATTATACATGACGTACATTCTAAGCATGTCTTCCATAACCTGATTTACTCTTTCAGTCTGCCCATATGTTTCTAAATGATATGTAGTGCTCAGGTTCAGCCGAGTCCCTAGTGTAGACTGCAAACTTGTCCAAAACCTATATGTAAATCAAGAGTCTCTATCAAAAATGATATTTGTGGGTAACCAATGTAGTCAAATAACTTCACTTATAAAAACTCCTGCCACATCAATATCATCATAAGTGTCTGTCACTAGGATGAAATGGGCACTTTTGGTCAATTTATCAACTACAAACAATATAGAATTGTGACTTTATGAAGTGAGTGGCAAACCCACAACAAAACCATAGAAATTACCTCCCTTTTAGACATAGGAATGCCATGTGGTTGTAAGATTCCTATCAGATGGCGATGATCAGCCTTCACTTGTTGACATTCAAGATATTTGGCGACAAACTAGGCTATGTCGTGCTTCATCCCTGCCCAAAAGAAGAGTTTCTTCATGTCTGCATACATATTCTTCACTCCATGATGTGCACAATAGAGTGCTCTATGTGACTCTTCGAGGATGGTTCTTCTTATACCCCCCTCCTTAGGTATGTACATTCTCCCTTGAAATCTCAATAGTCCATCTAGTTCAAGGAAATATCCCTCAATCGTGTGTTATATATGCTTCCAACTCTAGAGTGTTGATATAACCTTTAGATACCAACTATCTTCAAAGAGTTTCTCCAACACACGTTCCCTCATATTGACCCTTAAGGGTACTAGGGAGAAGGTCAGTGGCCTCCTTCTTAGTGCATCGGCCACCACATTATCCTTTCCCTTAATGTATGAGATCCAAAATGATTCTCACTCATGAATTCGCTCCACCACCTCTGTCTAGCATTCAAATCCCTTTGAGTGAATAGGTTCTTTAGGCTTTGATGATCTGTTCTTAACTCAAAGCTTCTCCCAATGAGGTAGTGTCTCCACAGTTTCAAAGCTAACATCATTACTGCTAACTCTAAGTCATGGGTAGCATACAAATCTTCATGCTTCTTCAATTTTCTAGATGTGTAAGTTATTACTCTGCCTTCTTGCATCAATACTACTCCCAATCCTTGCTTCAAAGCATCAGTGTAGACAATGAAGTATCTTTCCATGTCAGGTACTCGAAGGATCAGCACACTAGTTAGTAACCTTTTTAGTTCAGTGAATTCAATGTCACATTCATATGTCCACTCATACCTGACCCCTTTTCGATGTAATGTGGTGATTAGTTTTGCAATCCTCGAAACCCTTCCACAAACTTGCGAGAATAACCGGCTAGCCCCATAAAACTACGCACCTCATGAGCATTTTTCAGTATCGGCCAATCCATTATGGCCTTTACCTTTTCCAAGTCAACTGAAATCCCTTCTTCTGAAATGATGTGCCCAAGATAATGAATTTTCTTTTGAAAGAAGGAACATTTTGACAATTTTCCATACAATTGATTTTCCCTTAAGCAAGTCAATACAACCCTTAAGTTCTCTTCATGCTCCTTTTCATTCTTGGAATACACAAGAATGTCGTCCATAAAGACTTGCATAAATTGGTCCAAATACTTCCTGATCCCACCATTCATGAGGCTCATGAATACTGTTAGTGCATTGGTCAAACAAAATGGTACAACTACGAACTCGTAGTGCCCAAACCGAGTTCAAAATGTGGTTTTTTAGATGTCACCTTCCTTAATCCTCAATTGGTGGTATCCAGATCGTAGATCGATCTTTGTGAAAACTATTTCTCACTTCATTTGATCAAATTGGTCATATATTCTAGGTATCGGGTACCTATTATTTATTGTGGCTCTATTCAAGTCCCTATAATATATGCATAGTCTTAAGGAACCATCCTTCTTCTTGACAAAAATCATTGGTGCGCCCGAAGGTGAAATACTAGGTTTGATAAATCCCAAGTCTAAAAGCTCTTTTAACTGCATCTGCAACTCACGAAGTTTTGGAGTTTTCATCCTATAGGGTGTCTTGGATATTGGTTTTGCACCAGGTTTTAGGTCGATTGTGAAATCAATCTCCCTCACAGGCGGTAATCCAGACAATTCCTTAGGAAAGACATCCTCAAATTCTGAGAAAACTAGGTGTTGATCCAGGGAGGGTCCTTTCTGGTCACTTACAACCTCGACCACATAGAGTTTACAACCTTGTCAAGGACATCATTTTACCTTCATCATGGAGATGAATCGTAGGGACACTCCTCTCTTGACACCACAAATCTCAATTGACCTACCTTGATCATCTAAACAAGTCACCTTCTTTTTTAAACAGGTTACCAATGGTCAATGAGCTTCTAACCAGTCCATTCCAATAATTACATTGTACGTCCCCAATGTTCTGACGTATGCCTTCAACTTAGTTATACACACCCCGAGGTTCACCTGACATTGGTCAACGCTAGGTCCTACTGCTTGTTTATCCCAGAAGCAATTTCAACTTATTTAAAGTCATCGTGCTCATAGGCTTCCAACCCACATTTTTCTAATGCAATTGGTGAAATGAAACTATCTATAGCACTAGAATCAAACAAAATTTTAACTTTTACTTTGTTTATCATACCTGAGGTTTCTACCACGGTAGATTGGTGTTCAACTTGTTGGTTATCAATTGCTGCATAGATTCGATGGTGGCTACTTTCTCCCACCATTGGTGCTTTTCCTTCTCTGTGGTTGTTACCAATTTGTAACTTAGGACAATCACGTTGGTAATGAGGTCCCTTGCATCCCCAACAAGTGATGTGGTCCCCAACAAGTGATGTGGTAGACTCTAAATAGAATGTTGTGGATTCCTTTAGAAATGGCTCCTTCCTTTGAGACCCTTGCCCCTACTTGTGGTTCCTCACGTATGACCTTGATTTTCATGATTCCTCGAAGTTGTAGGAGAAGTTGCACTAGTAACCATTGAAATTCCCATTGTCAGTGCTCTGGGTACAACCCTATTTCCATATGGTGGTGGCTTCAAACTTCCTCCCCTGGAGAAGGTATGAGGGACCTTCCCCATAAAACTTGGTTTTTGTGGAAAAATGGCTTTGTTTCCACCTTTTAATTCTAAGTGATATTCAACATAATGAGCATGTTCAGCAACTTCTACAACTGAGGATGGTTTCCACATCCACATCATTTCCCTACTATTAGGGTTCAATCCATAAATGAAACGATCTACTTAGTGTTGATCAGTGTCCATGTAGGAGACATCCTTGACCAATTCCATGAATCTAATCTCATATTCCTCTACCGTGTGGTTTCCCTGTACCAAAGCATGGAAGGCTCCTACCTATTATTCTTCACAATACGTTGGTAGGTACTTTTCCCTTAACCTCTCCTCAAATAACTCCCAGGTAAATGTGTCCAGAGTGAGGTGTAGTTGACGCTCTAAGTTACCTCACCAATTCAGAGCACTGTCTCTGATTTGGAATATTTATATTTTAGCTTTTGAATTGGCAGTATAATATCTTAGTGTAAAGCACCTTCTCATTCCTTCTAACCAGGCTTTTGTTCATTCATTGGCACGACCTCCAACAAACTCTGGGAGCTTAATATTTTGTAGCTCCCTAGTAATTTCCTCGATTGGAGGTCCTCTATCGAAGTCTCTTGATCCCTCGAGATTTCCCAACCCTGATGGAGGGTGTTCCACTTCCACCTCAGTTGTTTGACACCCTCTTAAAGTCTCATTAATTGCTTCTAGGGAGCACAATATGAGAGCTAGTTCTGGTGATGGCAATGGGTTATTTGTAGGAGGTCCTTGTGATGATCCTCCTTGACCTCGATCCCCGCGTTTTCACCATTTTGAACTATTCAATTATCTGTTCCATAGGATACTTATTAATGCAACTTAGGACTTGTCTGCTCTTAGTCGACTCACACACATATATAAAATGATATGCATAAGTTTTTTCTTTACCATGCTCGTAAATAATCATTACTAATATTGATAAGATTCTGAAGGATCTCCTCTCATGCGTGAGCTCCTACAAATTTTCTCTTAATACTAGCTAGGTTACTAGTGCAATGTACCTCTTAGTCATGCTCTAATGCTTTAGTAACACCAAATTACTTTATTTAGTAACCATAAATATTTATTTAATTTAATATTAAAGTTAATTAATGAATTGGTTTAACATATTCGAATATTAGTTCACTCTTGGTGGCTGTCAAAATACTAATATAGAATGAAGTTTGGAACCAATCTTGTGTATTCACTAACAAACCATTAATCCAATTTCAAGTAGTAGTTTAACTATAAAGAAGAGCTTTTACTAACTCTTAGACACATATTTCTTTCTTCGATAAAGAAATAACAAACCATTCAAGGCACAATGAACACAATATTTACCTTGGAAACTTGAGAGTGAAGGTACAAATGGTAATGGACAAAACAATAACTTAACCTTTCATTTCCTTTTCCTCATACCATTTTTTTTAATTCTTCCTTAAAAAAAAAAAAAATTGCACTCTTTTATATCATTTAGTTTTATATTTATATTTGTATTGTCTTTGATATTTTATTTTTATAAATTATTCATATCCATTTTAATCAAAATTTATTCAATACATATTACATTTGTCCAATAAATAACATATATTTTACATCCAAACAATCAATACTATATAAATTGATATATATTATTTCATTTCAAATTTAACCCATACTAATTTAAAATTAAATTTACTACCAACCATTTTAAACACAATATTTAACTATCAATTTCCTTATTTATTTGTACATATGATATATAATATCTCATTTATGTCCTATATAACATAAAAATATGTTATTAATATTTTTCCATTTAAATATAAACATATAATAATAATATATGCCTATAATGTTTGATATAAAAATATTTTTCCCATTTAAATATAAACCTATAATATCTATGTATATAATTTATATAATAACTATAAGTTCTTTATAAAATATCTAATAATATCTTAAACTATGTAACAATAATTACTTAAATTTTATTTTATATATCTTACTCCATTTTAACTTATTAATGTTTAAAAAACTTTTAAATTAACGGATTAGTAAATTGATTTATCATTTTGATATGGTTTTTGTTCACAATTATTTCTATTTCACCTATTATTATACTTTGGACAAAGCACAATCAACAATTTATATATGTTATCAATAAAGTTAAGGTATAATTAGGCCATATGGAGAGCCACAAACAGTATTTCCGTTGGTAAATAAATTATTATATTTTATGTAGTAAGAGAATATAACTCTTAAAAATAAAGTAACACTTAAAGTTTAAATATTACAAAGTAACACTTAGAGTTGAAATATTACATTTTTTTTAATGTAATAAAAGAATATAAATCTTAAAAATAAAGTAACACACCTAGTTCCCATCACAACTT
>APFE031515711.1:263905-318267 GCA_000404065.3 Pinus taeda
TATTGACTTTATGGTACTATTCCATATTGTCCAATTAATAAACCATTTAAAGGTAGAGGAAGAAGAGATTAAAAGAAAATACGTTTTAAATATTTAGAAGCAACATAAAACATAACATGATTTATAAGACGTTTAGGTATGAGAGATATGATGATAGAATAAAACAACGAGATATGGTAACAGCTTTGAATCCTTTATTTAAAGGTTGACAAGCGAATTCGGTAGGGGTGAACAGTGTATGCAAAGACACATTATAAATGGATTGGGTTTGTTTTTTTGTTGAAATTTTTACGGAATGTGGTGTGGCGATGCATTACAAGGTATGATTTTTATTTGGTTTTGAAGTTGTAAACACTGAATTTATTATACAATATGTGTTGATTAGTGGTTATTATTGATGTCAATTCAAGCAATACCAAGGGCTATCCCGATCTTGCATAGGAATTTTGACTTGACAACTTACTCTATTCTGAGTCAAGGATCTTCTAGATGGATTCTACTCATCAAGATATTTTTGTTGATATATTGCACGCCAAGTAATTCTTCACGGTTTGAGAGATATTCATGTTTGAAGTTAGTAACCTCAGTTAGTGGGCTAAAACCCTATGGGGTTGTGGCATGACACTCATAATTGGTTGTGGTCATTGAATAGTCAATAATTAATAATAATAAAATTTCTCCTAAAATCCCTCCAACGTTCACTTGTTGAGGACCCTATCAACTCAAGACATTCTTATAAATAATGATCCTCCTATCCTCCTCTAGTAGGGATTTTAAGGCTTCAAACAGGTCATTGTGGAATTTTCGCTATAACTTTTTTTCTACAAAGCTTCAAAATCTAAAATTAAAATTCATTTGAGCCAAAATCTTGATGAACCTCGTGACCGAATTTTAGATCTTGGTTCACTATATTTTCCAGGATATGATCTATGTAAGTTAGGGTTTTTGCAGTCACCCGAATTCCATGTCAAACAGGCGACATTGGGAAAATAGTCATAACTTTCGCTCTAAGCATTGGAGTCAAATTTCGTAAATAGTCACAGAAAGAGGACTAACTGTAGTTTGTTGAGTAGCGTTTTCAGGGTCGAAGGTCACAACTGTGACACGTGGAACTTCGTACAAGTTCGCCCTACTGAATCAGTCTATAACCAGGTCATCATGGGAGATTGGGCATAACTCTTTCTTGAAGAATCCAATCTTGATCAGACCTATGGGGTTGGAAATAGGACTTAGAGGGCTACTACAAGATGAAATTTTAGGCCCTGGAGATCCAAAATTACATAAGTACAAAAGATTCAATATCGAGCTCCTAAAAGGCAAGAAAAAGCATGCATTCAAGGATCACTGCAGTAAGGACCACACATCAACAGTCAAGGGACAACTCTGCTGAATATATATGATGTTTTTTTATTGTATATATCTTTAGGTCAGTTTTGGATATATTCTTGCATAGAGTCCAGGCCTATATCAAGAGTGGGAGCCTTTGTCTACTACTGCAACAAGTCAACAACAAAAGTGATAAGCACACTTCAGGTACACATTGTAATTTTAATTTGTATTTATTCATTATTATGCACTTACATGTGTTTTGCGGACAGAGGTAAGTTGAAGGGTATTTTGTTTTGTTTTGGGATTGGTTTCACTAGGCAAATTTTTCATGCAGGTAGAAGAAGATTCAAGTACAACTTCAAGAAAGAATTCAAGAGCAGAAGTATCAAATCAAATGAAGCATTGTAGTAGGACATCCTTTGAAGACATGACATCCATTTGTATATTGTGAAGAAGTGCCAAGGCCAAGAGTCATCATTGTAAAGTTATAAAATATTCATTTGTAAAATTTTCATCATTGGAAGAGTCATTATTGTAAAAGAGTCAATCTTCCTAGAGTCAAAAAGGCATTATTAGGAGGTATAGGAGTCTATGTTGGGATGATGTTCTAGTTGGGTTGCAGGTCATAGTGTGATTGAGTGTACAGTCAAAATCATTGTAAATCATATTGTAGCATGGATCATTTTCCTTGGTACGAGAATCCACACTCTTGTCTCATTTCAGTCATTATAGGGTGGCAAGGAGGTGCTAGACTGGTGCATGAAGTCACCTACAGGTTGGAGCCTATGAACACTTCAGGGTGGTAGGTTGGTCTAGGATGTTGGGGAATCCATTAAGTTGACTACTGAAGAAAGTAGGGAGTTGGGGCTTCCTTCCAGTGGGAGCTGGAGAAAAATGTTTTTCTAGAATTCTAGGAAGTTGTTGCTTTCATTTCAATTGGGGCTGAAGATTAAAGAATTTATTAGAAAATCATTTCATGGTTTTTGACCCGGAGGGGGTTTTCGACCTAAAATTCTTGTGTCTCTATGAAAATATATAAAAGTTCTAATTGCTAAGGAATACTATCCACACACCCCCCCCCCCCCCCCCCACCAATATTTCCAACAATGTGTTTGTACAAGAAATATCATGGGAACAAATAAAGAAAATATCGATCCAAATATACATGTGGAAATGAAGGATGGGTGAATTTTGTTGACATTGTAAACTTCGGTAGGGAAACATATCCAACAATTCAACCATACAACGCAGGATTCTTGAAATTTTCAGAAATCCACTCATTATATTGGGAGCAGAATGGTAATTCAGATGGACATCTAGTCTTATTTCTTCATGGGGGACCTGGCAGTAATTACAAGTAATGGTAATAGAAGATTCTTTGATCTAGAATCTAACTGTATCATCCTTTTGACTAGCGAGGTGCAGGAAAAAGCACACCACATGCAAGCTTAGAGGAGAATACGACATGGGATCTTGTAGATGACATTAAGAAACCAAGAAAACATTTGGGAATTGAGAAATGATAGGTATTTGGTGAGTTCATAGGGTAAGAGTGGGGCCTCTTTGTATATGTTATGGGCTCTTGTCCTTTTTCCATGATGGATCAGTTAATGAACCATTTGGTTCATCACACCAAGTGTTTAAAATTTCCTGTGATATAGTTAAGCATCAACTATCATGCTACCCTTATTGTGATTTGCCAAAGACAAAATACATTTGTATTTTGTAATCGTCATATTAAAGATATCAAGTAGTCTTTTAATGCGAACGGGGTGTCGTTTCCTATCATCAAACTATTAAGCCATCGACCACTATTTGGTTTCATTCTCATTGTTCTCTGCACAACTTGTATGTTCTGAGTTTCGAAAACATGAAGTTGATTGCAAGTCCAAGAGGTTTTGATGGAATAGATAACCTTTAAACCTAGCACCTATGCTGAAAGAAGCCCCTATATTATAGGCACGAAAAGACTGCTTTCTACATAATATCAAAAATTGAGCTTGTGATTGAGATTTTTATTAAAATCCTGTGATTTGTCTCGGTATATAAAAAGTCATATAACGAAATGGGGAAATTCAAGAGAAATATCTAGCCGCATATGTATATGGAATGGAGTGGAGAGCGGCTTATTCATAGATTTTGCATAGACAGGCTTGAAACAGACGTTGATGCGTAGAGTACACATGGGGCTTGGACCATGGAGGAGGTTGTGGGATATATGGTTTGGGTGGTTTTCTCAATAGTGGAATTAACACATATTTTTCACAAACAATTTTGAAGCAAAAAAGGTCCAGAGATCCTTGAGACGCAATCCCAAATTCTGGCAATTTTGAAGCAATATTTTTAAATTCACGACCATATAATAAGATAACATTCACAATATTAATTAGCGGGTAAATGAACTCTTACATGTCAGAAGAAATGGTGATAATAAAAAATAAAAATAAAAACATAGGTGCAAACAACACAATTTCCTAGATCGTTCACAAGGAAAGGGAAGGCGGAGGGGATAACAATAATAACATCGCGCCCTTGTCAAGATTGATGGAATGTAAAAAAACAATATGTAGTAAAATTAGAGGTAGCATAAAATTTGGATCAATATGCACCAAGAGAAAAGATGGGAGCAGAGGTTAGAACAAAGGTGGCAGTGGTAAGAGGAGCTAGAGCAACAATTCAATAACTAATTGAGCATAAGCTAGGAATTGAAACAATGGAACTTAATAAGCTCGTTTCGCATCCACTAATTCACCCGCTAATAAAGTAGAAGTTGTGTATTACATTCTAGGTAACCTTCCCAAAAAGGATGGTTCTAGGAATAAAAAAAACCCATTTTTTTTCCCACGGTCTCCAATAACCCATGCTAGCTAGTTGAAGTCGAGACAACCAGGGACAAAACTAGGGTTCACATTGCCAACACTGCGAGGATAAAATGGAGTGGACGGCACAGTTGCCCTGATATTTAAAGGAGCTCCACATTCATCTTTTTCAAACCTCGCCATTGAGTGCCTTTAGCAGAGACTTCATTCTATCTAATTATATGCACTTGAAGGCTCTAAATCAAACCTTTCCAATTTTGATTGGAGAGTGCACTGGAATTGAGCCAAGAATATGAGCTAGATATTGTAAGACTTTGTAAGAATTACATGGTTTATTATCATTTATTGTTATTAAGTTAAAAACTATGTTGGAAAGTGAGATATTATTTACTCTTGCTTTTGGATGGATGAAAAACTTCTCGTATATGATTATACGACAATGGGAAGTTTCTCTTTGTAAATTAGAGAGAATTTTTATTTATTTACTTTATGCTAGTCTTCTTTTTCTTTTCTTTTTTTTTAAAGGTGGTGCTAGTAGGTAGGTTTCAAGGTCCAAATTTTGAATCGGGGCTTTGATACCATATGTGAGAATCTGCCCTAGGGTCCTCTAACTAAAACTAATTTATTTAATTTAAACACAATAGAAAGGAAATATTTTATTTATAACTCAACATTTATTTGATGATAATATACAATTAAAAATTATTTACAACATATTAAACAAGTAAGAATTTTATCGCAACAATTACATAAGTAATCAATAAATGGAAGAATACATGTTCCAATGGCTTGGTCGAGATGACCCTGACTCTATTGGGATGCTCCTCTCAGCTACCCGACTGAATTTACCTCTCAACCAACCAGGAATGATTTCTTGGCCCAGGGAACCTCCAAAGGATCCCTAGCCCTCTAAGCTCAAGTCCAACTAATTGTAGTGTGTCCAAGTTAAACCATCACTCTCCAATAGATCCAAGTTTGAATTCTCTCATTTATCTCTCCATTCTCTCCCTTCTCTTTCTCCACATTCCTCCCCCAAAACAAAATCCGCCAAAACCAAAACCAAAAATCTCCTCCCTCTCCTCTCATCCTCCTTCCCCTTTTATGTATCTTCCTCCCATCCACCGCAACCACCTATCATTAATGTCATAACTACCCCTCATCCTTTCATTTTAGTATCCTTGACTTTTCTTACCATATATTATTCAAAGTAGATTTGAGAAGATGCTTTGGGAATAAAATATGGATATTTAATTTAGAATTAAATTGGAGAAGACCATATCTTCTCAAAAGTATATTTGAGAAAACACTTTCGGATATGGATATTTAATTTGGAAATAAATTGGAGAAGACCATATCTTCTCAAAAGTAGATTTGTGAAGACACCTTGGGATATGGATATTTAATTTTGAAATAAATTGGAGAAGACCACAACTTCTCAAAAATAGATTTGAGAAGATGCCTTGGGATATGGATATTTAATTTGGAAATAAATTGGAGGAGACCATATCCTATCCAAAATTAAATTTGAGAAGTCAACTTGGTAATTGAATAATAACAATAATAAAAGTCATTAAGCAAATTCTTTCGATAGAACTCACACTTTTTGGTTCGAAATGCGTCAGCCAAAAGTTTCTCTTATGTGATTTATACCAAAAGACTTTGTTTAATTCATTATGGATCACAGAAGCTTGAATACCGAAATAAAAGTCATATCAGTAAAATAAAATTACAATTTCACAAATGTAGGTATATATCAATATTTTTAAATAATCATAAGTCAATATTTTCAGGTTAATTAAACAATAATAAAAATTAGCATGATAGGATCAATTAGGGCCTTACAGATGGCAACAACATAAGATCCCCCTGAAACTAAGCATGGTCTTCTTTACTATTTTTCTTCTTAGTTGCTTCAATGATCTTCTCCCCTTTTAGTGTCAATGACAAAGGATGCCCTTGAATACTCCCCCTAAACCACGACAACCTACTATTCCATTGATCCCACATGCTGAGTAGCTACCAACGCACACCAAAATTGAGTCATTTCGGAAGATGAGCCACACATACTATATGTTGCCTAAGATATTCAAATGGTTCTCTTGATAGTTTCTTTGTAAAGATATCTACAAGTTGGTCTTTAGTGGCTACATATTCATGTCTAACAATATTGGTTGCAACTTGTTCCCTTAAAAAATGGAACTTGATAGGGATGTGCTTGCCAGTCTTGGAATGCATGATAGGATTCTTAGAGATATTGATGGCACTTGTATTATCACACATTATTGGAATAGGATCAATCAAATCTACCTTAATATCCTTCAAGGTTTTCTTAAATCCATAGAAATTGTGAGAAACAAGTGGTGGCTGCAATATACTTTGCTTCAGCAAATGATAAATAAATGGAGGCTTGTTTCTTACTAACCCATGACACTAAGAAATTTCCTCAAAATAATGTTGCGCCTAAGGTGCTCTTCTTGTCATCAATACTGCCTACCCAATCAATATCAATGTAGGCCTTCAACTTAAACTTTTTGCTTTTAGCATACCACAATCCATAATCTGTTGTCCCTTGAACATATTTGAAGATCCTTTTGACATTGATGACATGAATTTCATGAGGAAAGCTTGAAATCTGGCCACAAGACCCACCACTTGCATGATGTCTAGTTGTGAAGCTATGCGATACAACAAGCTGCCTATCATGGATTTGTATTCAGTCTAATTTACCAGCGGTGTCTTATCTTCTATGAACAATTTGAAGCCTATAACCATAGGTGTGCTAACTGGCTTGCAATATTTCAGCTCAAACTTCTTCATAGTTTCTCATAGATACTTGGATTGGGAGATAAACACTCCATTTTGAGACTGAGAAATTTGCAATCCCAAGAATAAATACAACTCTCTAATCATGGACGTCTCAAATTATGTCTACATGCAGTTTTCAAATGATGTCCCAATTGTTCCATGTCGCTACCAAATATTATGCCGTCCAATACACTACTATAATTAGTAGATGATTGCCTTCAAACTTAATGTATAAATTTTTGTCTACAATACCTTTCTTAAATCCTTGTTGTTGAAGGTATTGATCCAGTCTTGCCTACCAAGCTCTCAGACCCTGTTTGAGACCATATAAGGCCTTTTTCAGTTTTCACACAAAATCTTTATCTTCGATGAGCGTGAATCCTTCTGGTTACTCAATTTAAACCTCTTCTTCCATATCTCCATTGAGAAATGCATACTTCACATCCATTTGATATACCTTGATGTTTTGATGACTGGAAAATGCAAGAAACATTCTAATAGCTTCTAGTCTCGCTACTGGTCTGAAGGTTTCCTCGAAATCTACCCCCTCTATTTGGGCATACCCTTTGCAGACCAAACGAACCTTATTCCTAATTACTTGACCCTGCTCATTTAGCTTGTTTTTAAAAACCTATTTTGTTTCAATGACATTTTTCTCTTTGGGTCTTAAAACAAGCTCCCAAGTGTCATTCTTCCCAATTTGATCAAGTTCTTCATTCATAGCCCTCACCCAGAACTTGTCATCACTTGCCTAGCTGAGTTTTTTAGGCTCAATCTGAGACAATAGAATAAGATTTACACAACTTGAACTAACAACAAGTTTCCTCCTGTTCTAAACACCAAGTCTCTAATCTCCAATAATTTGACTCTTTGGCTGTACGTACCTAGAGAGCGTTTTGGGCCTTGGGGTTGTGATTGTTTCCATGTCTTCATTATCTGGATATGTTCCATCTTGATATAAGGGCCTAATTTCTGAATTTTCATCTCCATCTAATTTCATGTTTCCTTTGAAGGACTTGGGTTGTGAATTTATTTCATCTACTACCACATCAATGAAATCCTCAACTCTCTTTGTATATTTGGTGTTACACTTGTAACCTTTACTTCGAGCAGAGTACCCGAGTAATATACCCTCATCAACCTGTGAATCAAACTTTTTGTGATTTTTATCTTTCGTTTTGATAAAGTATTTTCTCCCAAACACCTTGAAGTGTTTAACTAATGCAGCTCTTCCCTTCCACGAGTCACAAGGAGTTTTATCATTATTAGGCCTAAGTTTTTTTATGTTTGATAGGTACAATGTTTCTTGTGCTACTTCTCCCCAGAAGATGTGGAATGCATTTGTTTCATCCATCATATCTCTAGCCATTTCCTGGATTGTTATGTTCTTTCTCTCAACTACTCCATTTTGTTGTGGAGTTCTAGCCATAGAATATTGCCTTCTAATGCCATGATCTTCACAGAATTCTTCGGACTCTCTTGAAGTGTATTTTCATCCTTTGTCTCATCTTAAGGATTTGATATTTAAATCTTTCTAATTTTCCACTTGAGCTTTAATCTTTTTTAAATTCTTAAATGCTTTAGATTTTTCTTTTAATAGCATGATCCAAGTGGCCCTGGTAAAATCATTAATGGGAAGCATAAAATACCTTTCTCCTCATGGGATTTTTGCTCGAGTTGGGTACAGATATTTGTGTCAATCAGCTCCACTGGTCTAGAGGAATGGAACTCTTTTGACTGGAAATGAGTTCTAGTCTGCTTACGAAATTGACATGACTTGCAGATTGAATTATCGGGCCTTGACAATCTTGGAAAACCTCTCACCACTCCTAGCTTGCTGACTCTTATCAAACTGTCAAAATTCACATAACCAAGTCTCCTGTGCCACAATTGTGCTTCATTATTTTTTCTTAAACAAGAGTTTACTCTGGAGTCATCAAATACATATACGTTGTTGTGAGTTTTGATTGATTTTCCCACTAGTTTTCCATCTTTCTCATTTCGGATCTCACAATCCTTGGATCAAAACATCACATCATAGCCATTATCACACATATGGCATACACTAAGCAATTTGTGCTTGATCTTCCACATACAAAACTTTTTTAGCTTTTGTCTTTTAATCTAGACTTACTATGCATTTACCCTTAATTCTTGTTGGGGCATTGTTGTTGAAAGTGACATTGTTCCCTCTGTCTTTTTCTTTTAGAGACAAAAATTTGCTCTTATCCTCATTCATATGCTTGGAAAAACCACTATCCACATACCATATGTTCTCTTGATTATGTGTGGATAGAGCAAGTCCACATTGCATGCTCTTTTTAGTTTTTCATTTCCAATTCTCCTTATCCTTTCGAGAAGTTGGATGTTGAATATTTTGGGACTTAGATAGGTACTCAAACCTGATTTTGCACTCACTTGCCTTGTGCCCAAAATTATTACATTTTAAACACTCAGCATCACTTAACAGGGGAGAGAAGGCATTTCTATCTCTAAGAGGAGAGTTTTGAGATCTAAAATTCGGATTCTTATTATATCTAAGATTTTTATCTCTTTTAACTTTGATCCTTCTACAATCAACAACCTTATGTCCAAAGATGTGACACTTATAAAAATAACCATAAAATAAATAAGTGTATCTATTGTTGGAAGGTTTATGAGTTTGTGCACGTAGGTACCTCTATTGTCTAGATGATTGATTCATTCTCCGTTGGTGTGGATCCTTGGGATGGATGGAGTTATTATTCAAGTGATGGTCTCCTCTTTGCCTTGCTACCCTCTTGTCTTCATTTATTATTTCTTGAAGCTTCTTTTCATAGCTCTATAGTTCCTCAAATCCTGCGGACATGAAGTTTATATTTCCCATAAAGGATTCTTGTCTTCTTGAGTATCCCAGACTGGTTTTTTTACTTGAATACCTTTGACTATTTAGAATCTGATCTAGATTTCTTGTGCCTTCAGCAATTTTTTCATTGAACATTTCTTGGTATCCACTCTCTCAAGATCTTTTCTCAAGGAGAGGACCTGTGCCTTAAGACTCTGACAATTATCTTCCAATTCATGGATCAAATCATGAAGAACTTCTTCCTTTTGCTTAGCTTCTTTTAATTTAACTTTTAAGGAAAGAATTTCATCTTTTCCTGTTTTGTGATTGTTTCGTTCTGCACCTTGAACAACTCTTATTTTAAATGCTTGATCTCTTCTTTTAGTCTCTCACATGTTCCCTGTTTTTCTTCTAGTAGAAGGGCTAAACAATCTTTGCCTTTAATGGCTTCTTCAAGTTTTTTTTTAATAAACAAACTCTTCATTGTCTAAGTTGTACATACCTTATTCAACCAGGGAAAATTTTAGGGACTAATATTCGCAGGTGGGCTAATTTTCCATGTTGTTTCCAAAAAAAGATTCACCAATTTCCATCTTTTCTAAAATTGATTCGCCCACATTTTATAGTATAAAATTATTTTACCCTAAAAATCACCAAAATTTTATATAGACTACTGTAAAATCATTAGAAATCTAAATATTTTTACAAAAATATTGCTAAACATTTTACAATTTGCATATTAGGGACTAGTAATATTTGCCAAGGTTTCTAAACTTTAAGATAAACTTCCATCCTTAAAATTTTCCTTGTCTTAAGCAAGTTGTAGTTTTTCTTTTAGTTGCATGTTATTTTTCTTGGCCTTCTTTAACTCATCAAGAAAACTGATGAGTTCCCCTTCAGACTCCGCTACTCCTAATTCTTCTTCTTCCTCTTCAAACTCAATAATATTTTGTTTCTTGGAGTCTACATCAAATTCCATGAGTAAATACTCATTTGAATTACTTTATTAAGAGTCCTCGTTGTCTGATTCTCGTGTTGAGTTATCCTCTTTAGAATAGAGTCCCTTTTTCTTGAAGAACTTCTTCTTTTGTTCTTTGAGATTTGTTTCTAAATTTTTTATTATCTTCCTTTTCTGTCCTTTCCTTGATAGGGAATTATGACGAAAATTTTCCAACTCTTCCACAGTCAAATCATTTTAAAGGCAGCTTCCCTTTATACTTTCCTGAGCCACACTTTAGTTTCCTAGAAAATTGAACCAGCTCTTGATCAGATCTACAACTGGAGAAATATTGATGATCTTTGTTCTCCTTGGCCTTCTTGGACACTTTGAACTTTACCTCCTTGGGTTATGACTTCTCTCTTCCTACTCTCATCTCATAGGCTATGAGAGTACCAAGCAACTGGTCCATCTTGAGATCCTTTAAATTATCCATTTCTTCAATAGCTTATACTTTGGCATTAAATCTCATGGGTAGGGATTTTAACACTTTTTGAATAATCATATCTTCCTTGACTTCAGCACCAAGTCCTCTAATCATATTGGTTATTTCATCAACTCTAAGGAAGTATTCTGCTATGCTCTCTTCTTCACTTGTTTTTGAACTTTCAAACCTCATTCTGAAATTTTGAAGTTTGGCTTGATTGACTTTGTCATCTCCTTCATGATTTTGATTGAACTTCACCCACACTTCTTTGGTATACTTATAGTGCATAACCTTTACGAATTCAGATATCTTAAGGAAAAAGAGAATATAATTCTTGGCTTTAGTATTTTTTCCATAAAAAAATAAAATAAAATAAAAATACCATTTGCATTAGTGGGAGGGACATCAGGGACATCATAATCTATTAGTACAAAGCTCCAAACATCTACTCCTAGGTACATAATATAGGCTTCCATCCTAACTTTCTAGGAAGCATAGTTTGTCCCATCAAAGACTGTATTCTGCTTTAGTAAGCCTATTAACTCTCTTTCTTAGACATAATTCCTTATGGATCTACCTTCCAGTGGTTATATTATTCCTGGAGGAACTTGGCTCTGATACCAATTGTTGGAATAAGAAATTACTGGGGGGGTGAATCAGTAATAGTGAGGTTCTTAAAACTTTTTATGAATATGTCTTTAGTTTTTTCCTCTATTTTCTATAACTTATGAGAGAATTCATACATAATACAAATGAGAAGCAAGATGAGACATTTAGTTGTGTATACAATACATCACATGAGAAACATACACATATTGACACCTGTATTTTCCTATGGAAACCCAAAGGGAAAAAACCACCAATCTGTTGTTGTTATGATGTAAATTAAGCACCTACTTATTTACATTAGTTTTTATGTGAGCACCCGCTTACAGGAGGATCTGACCCCTTTAAGATAGAAAGCACCACTTTCCAAGAGGCACCAACCTCTTATGAATGCAGGCCACCACCTACTCTAGCCATTTTTCTACCTTTCATACAATTTTCAAACCAAAAACAAGGGAAAATACATATCCAAAGAAATACCAATCTAGTTCACTGCAAAAATATACTTTTTCTCCTGGTCCTCTACTAGTCCATGGGCTCTAACAGCCTCACACAGTAGCACCCTATCCTCTACTCACAACTACATATACTCTGCTCTCAACCTTTTGTTCCACAGTCTCTCTACATCACTCTACTTCATTTCAACAACCTGGTCGAGTTGAACAGCTCCCACACGCTGCTCTACTCTCTTCAACACATACAACATTGTTATCTTCCCCGCCTTGCTCAATGGAAATCATTGGTTTTGTTCCTCTTCTGCACTTTATTTAATGTTGTCTCTATTGTTTATTTCCACACTGCCTGAGTGTACCTTTGTATGACACCTCCATACTATTGTTGTGTTTTCTGCTTGAGTTATGTCGTTGCATTAATATGAGGATGGGCTCCTGAGCACTTCACCAACTCCCTGTGTGATTATTCATGCTGATAATTTAATCTCGGTCTACATGGGCACTCTAATAAACTCCCCATGCTTATTAATGGATCGAAGAGCTCGACTATACCACAGCATGGCTTCTATGTTCCTTATTTAAGTTTATAATGTGTGTATGGGAGATCAGAGATGGATTTCTTTCAACATCGAAATAATCCTAATAGTTCTACTCTGAGAATCGTTGTCCTTGTTTCCTTGACCCATTGTTCTTTTCAGACTCCATTATCTCCTTTTGCTTGGATTTACTCTCTGACTACCAACTCATTCATCCTTTCTCTTTGTACTGCAATATCAGATCCATAACTATTGTAACTCATATATAAAAAATGTTACGAATCACACAGTTCGGATGCCTTTAGCTCCTTGGTACTTAGCCCTTATCACTTTTTCTTTCACCATGGGACCAGGAGTTGTTATCGGCTGCTTCACATACCATTGTAGTGTTATATCAAAGCTCCTCCATATCGTAACTTTAATTGAATAGACCTTACAAAATTTGAAAGTCTTGATTGCTTTTAGCTCCCTCTTCTTAGCTCTTTACCGCATTTCCTTCATAGGACCAATTGTGGTGACCGAGGGCATAGCACTTAGGTGCTAAGGCCTTCAGGCTCCTGTCGGGTCAATTTATCCATGTCCATTTTTCTCTTCTACCCTTTGTTCCTCTAGCTTCTTTTCCATGTTCCAATATATTAGAGCTCCTTTATCGGTACTTCCTTCAAAATTTAATTTTGGACGAGTTCCAAAATTTCAACCTCTGAAATACTCATAGCACTTAGGGGTTGTGTCTTATTTCTATACCCTTGGTTCTATGGGTCCTTATAACCATGTGCCAACACCATCAGAGCCCCTTCCATCATAACTTTTCCAAAAATCTTTCATAAAGGAGTTACAATGTCTCCTTCCTCCAATATTTCTGACCTCTAAGATGTTGTCATGTTGTCGTCATCACTCCACTTGATGCCTCCTTAGTGGTGACATGTGTCACTCGGATATGCCTCATTAGGCCATTGAAAATGTCAAATCAAACTGCCATGTGTCCATCTTAAAACCACATCATGCTGACGTCATCTTCCATGTCAACTCCCAAAGGCCAATCAACTGTCACCATGTGTCCTACTGGAGGATAAAGAAAGGGTCCCTTATTTCTTTGGTTTTTTAATGAATTCCTTTGTACAATTTTGTTTCCCGCAATCTCGAAACTTTCAAATAATTCAATTTACAATGACTTATGAAACCACAAGGTTCTGAAATTCCTTCCTACTTCTGATATTTTGATATGCCATCTACTCTGAGGTTCTGATATCGGGTCTCGATGTTCTCCTGCTCGGGTATCAAACCGGAACTTTTCTCAAACAAAATTATAAAGAAGTTATGAAATTTTGATATGTTGATACTTTGATCCTTCTAATATCAGGTTCTAATATGCTATCTTTCTCTGATATTCAAAGTTCCGAGGTCTTAGACCTGCTTTCGATATTCGACCTTCTGAAATTATGGGTCTGAAATTCAACCTTCCTTGGACTTTAAGACCCTAAATTCGACAATCAATAACTTTTGATCTAGAAGACCATTTCTGGATGTCCACATACCATCGAAAATATCTTTAGGAGAAATTTTCAGTGGAGCAGGTTTGATGTAGGCTTTGATCCCATATGTTACCTAAAACATGGAAGAAAATCTCTCTGCCTCAATTCTAGTCCAGTTGACATCAATGCCAAAATACCAAATTCCATAATCAGACAATGTCAATTGGTGAACACAACTATTTGATACTCTCAAAGGTCTCCCACCTATTCGTGATCACGATCGTGTTATTCACTTGATTCGTGGAAGTATTCCTCCAAACATTAGACATACAAATATCCATATGCCCAAAAGAATGAACTGAACGTATGGTTGCAGAAATGTTAGAGGTAGGTATAATTCAACCTAACCAAATTTCCTTCTTTTCTCCAATAGTATTGGTGCACAAGAAGGTTGGATCATGGCATATGTGTCTGGATTAAAGAGAGCTCAATAAGCTCATTATTTAATATAAATTTCCCATTCTTTTCATTGATGAATTGTTGGATTAACTACATGGAGAAATTTACTTCACCATGCTAGATATTCACTCAAGATATCATCAAATTAGAGTGAAGACAGAAGACATTATGAAAATAGCATTCAGAACTCATGAAGGTAATTATTATTTTTTGGTCATGCCTTTTGTTCTTACTAATGCACCTTCCACATTTCAAGGTTTGATGAATTCTATTTTCAAACCCTTCCTTAGAAAATTTGTGTTAGTGCATTTTTATGATATACTAATCTATAGCAAGTCTTGGAAAGATCATCTTCAACATGTTGACAAGGTGCTCAAGCTTTTGGAGGAGAACAAATTGTATGCAAAACCCTCCAAATGTTTCTTTTGAGTAGATGATATCGAATATTTGGGTCTTATTATATCTAGTGAGGATGTTAAGGTAGACCCTAACAAAATTAAAGCAATAAAGGAATGGAAAATACCAACAACATTAAGGCATCTTTGAGGATTTCTCAAGTTGAAAGGGTATTATCACAAGTTTGTTAAGAATTATGGGAAAATAGTAGCATCACTAGCAGAATTACTAAAGAAATATGTGTTTTTTTGGACTCTAGAAGCAACTAATACCTTTGAATATCTTAAAGAGGCAATGTGTTGGGATCTAATCTTAGTTACACCAGACTTCACAAAAACCTTTACTATGGAATGTGATGCCTCCAGAAATGGCATTGGTGTTGTTTTAATGTAAAAATGAAGACCTGTTGCTTTTGAAAGTTATCCAATCAAGGGAAAGTATTTACACAAACCTATTTATGAGAAGGAAATGTTGGAAATACTACATGATTTAAATAAATGGCATCCTTAACTAATGGGAAGAAACTTCTAGGTAAAAACAAAATCATGATAGTCTTAAATACTTATTGGAACAAAGACTATCTTCATAAGAGAAAAAAAATGGGTCACAAAGATGTTGGGTTATGACTTGGAAATCATCTACAGAAAAGGGAAGCAAAATGTTGTTGCAAATGCACTCTCAAGAAGGGATGAGGATGTGGAAGCATTTATTTGTGTCATTTATATTATCCAAAATAATTAGATCAATGAAGTAGGGGATGAATGGAAGAATTATTAAGAGGTTTGGACATTCATTCAAAAATTGCAAGAATATCCTAGTGCATGTGATGCATTTATTTGGAAAAATGATTCATTATGGCACAAATATCATTTATATCTATGCAAGAACTCCCAATTCAAATAAAGGGTTCTTTTAGAATTGCACACCTCTACTATAGGACGCCACTCATGATTTTTGAAACCTTACCACATGGTTAAGAAGGAATTTTTTGGGGATGGCCTTAAATATTATATTCATAAGTTTGTGGCTGAATTTTCAGTTTGCCAACAAAATAAAGTTGATACAATTAAGACCCTAGGTATTTTACAACCATTATCCATTCCAAGTCAGTGTTTGGAGGAAGTATCAATGGATTTTCTCACGAGTTTACCCAAGTTTGAAGGAAAGAGTGTCATCATGGTGGTAGTTGATAGACTTACCAAGTATGCATACTTTTGTGCACTATCTCATCCTTTCAAAGCCAGTACAATTGCTATTTCATTTGTGGAAATAGTTCAAAAGCTACATTGACAACCAAAGATTATTTTAAGGTACAGAGGTCCCATTTTCACTAGAAATTTTTGGACATAATTATTTTCTTGTCTTGTTATTCAATTAGATCATAGATCATCTTATCATCCTCAATCTGATGGGAAAACTGAGATAGTGAACAAATGTTTGGAAGGATATCTTTGTTTCTTTATATCTGATAAACAAATACAATGGGTCAAGTGGTTACCTCTGGCAGAATGGTGGTATAACACTTCCTTACATACAACATCAAAAATGGCCCCATTTATGGCGCTTTATGGATAACATCCACCATCCATATCATTGTCTTTAAGAGACAATTTTAAGGTTCAAGCAATGGAATATCACATCAATTATCAACAACAAGTTCTCCAACTCTTAAAGGATAACTTGACTCTGGCACGGAATCGAATGAAACAAGTAGATCAACATCATAGAGAAAGAAGTTTTGATGTGGGCTATTGGGTATTTTTATGGCTACAACCATGCAAACAAATGTCCCTTAAGCAAGTCAAGAAGGATAATAAATTAACACCCAAGTATTAGGGCCCTTACAAGGTATTGCAAAAGAATTGTACTATGGCATACAAATTGGAGTTTCATGCATCTTCATGAGTACACCCAGTTTTCCATGTTTCATGCTCAAATAAGGTTATAGGCGACAAGCTTCCAGTTAAAACTATATTTCCAAAACTTGATGAGGAAGGAAAAATCATATTGGAACCTGAAACAATCATAAAAAAAAGAATCCAACATCTACAGAATCGATCAATTTCAGATTATATCATTAAGTGGAAGAACTTACATGTTGAATATTCCACATGGGAGGATGATTATTTCATATAGAAGCATCCATAACTACTAAAGCATTGAGGACAACACTTTTTTGAAGGAGAGGGGCATGTTAGGTACATATAATACTAGTTTAGCTCCCATATTGTTATTGTTGTGCCCCATAGAACCCCCATATTGTTATTGTTGTGCCCCATAGTAACCCATTATTGTTATTGTAGAGCCCTTACATTATTATTATTATGTAGGCCCTAATTATATTTTTACCCTTTAGACTCCTATATATACCAAGGAGGTCTTGTCATTTGAATCATCCAAGAATTGTTCATTTATGTGATGTAAAAGGAGGTTTCCCCCTCAAAGAGGCTTGTTTTGAAGTTGTTGATCTATAACTTTTCTTTTGTTTTCTGTGATCTGGTTACATAAGATTCTCACAAATCCTAAGGTAGTTCATATTTCCAAAGGAACTAGTCACACCCTTTATGGCACATATGGGTTATTTATGCAAGCATGGACATCATATAATCATGCCAGATTAAATATTCTATCATTCTCTCTCATGTGGTCATTTTTTAGTTATTTTACACTTCATTTGAGGAGCAACCCACCTCATAGTAGTCATTTGGGGTTTTACACCCCATTGTATGACTTGGAGGGTCACTTGGGTGTCTTCAATTGAGATATGGACATGGTCATTCCTTGGATACATATTTGGAGAGACGAGCATTATTTGGAGACCCATCTACTTCCATATGTTTCTTTCACCCAATCCATGAGATCGTTCCACATCTAGAGGCTAGATGTCGAAACTTTGTTTGCTTGGGGGGGTTCTACACCATTTTTAAGCTTTAACTATGCATTCAAGTGGAATTCTATTGAAATTATTCACCAAGCCATCCTTTTCTTTGTGCGATTTCTCCTCTCTTGGAGGGTTTTATGTAGATGTATCATGTTTTACTTGTGGTTTGACTTGGTCTCCTTCCTTATGTGGATAACAAGTAACTTTTTGTAATTCTTCTAGGCTAATTTTAGGGAGAAAGAAAATAATAAAGAATGGGGAGGATTTTGAAGCCTCATATATAAATTAAAACCCTCCTCCCATACCAATTTGTTGTGAATTGTTGGATATCATTTGAAACTAGAACTTGTTGAAGATCTACTTATTGGAGCTGTTGTTGTCAATTTTGGAGTTTTATATTTATTATTTATTTTCTTTATGTATCAAATATTTTGTTATCAAAAATTTAGCTAGCTTTCGATATAAATCCATTTGATGGGTAAGTATACCACTTTGAGGGAAGATATCTAGGATTTATTCTCTTCAATATCCCTTCATTGGTTTAGTAAGTGTTCAATCTCTTGTCGTGTTTTTCCATTTGTTCCTCGACAAGGATTTTAATAAGTATTTTATTTAAGCCATAATTTCTCTCTTTGGTGAAGATTTTTCCCTTAAGGAATCCCTTCTTGTATGCTCCTTGTCTTCATACCTTATCTTGACTAGGTAAGAGATTGTACTACCCTAAGATTCCAATATCCTACCCTAATCCTTAAGATAAAAGTGACCAATTCTTAGAAGGGCATACTTTTTGACCCCATAAGCCATGGTTGGAAAAAATACACTTGTATTCTCCCAAAAACTAACCAAAAAACCTTAAGAATCAAAATATTGTTTATTTTTGTTTGTCTATAACAATTAAAAATTGAAGAAAAAATATGAATTTAGATTTGTTTCATTGTCTAGTTCAAAGTTAACAGTTCATTTCATTGTGTAGACATATTTCATCAAGGGTTTGTGCTTAGTTGTTGATTTCTAATGCTAGGAAGTCAAAATGGCCTTACAATATTCTGATTAAAGGTTTTATATAACATCTTTTGGGATGATTTTAGGTGTTTATCAAATCTGAAAACTAAATTGAAAAAATAAAAATCAAATTTGGTGAAATCCTAAGGCTAGGGTTTGGTGTTAAAAAGTGTAATCTTACTTATACCTTGCTTCTCCATTTCTATATTGCTTTTATAAGTAAGCATACATATCTAATGGTGAATTTAGTCTTTAGAGTGATTATTATTGTTCGTCTTTTATTTGGAGATAAATTTGGTGAATTTTTGGTGGTGACATTGAAAACCTTAGGGGGATTCATATATTTTTTTACAAGTTCTTGTTTATTGAATTTTTATGCATCTTTAGAAGTTGTTTCTAACTACTGTTGGGCTACTATTTTATAATATAGCTCTTTCCCTAGTGAAAAAATCCAAGACACTTCTAAGTATATTTTCACTTTCGTGGATTGTTTACTTTTCATTTATAATCTAAATTTTTTACATTTTTTTTATCATACAACATATTTAGAAGTTGAGGATAGCCATAGGCTTGTCCCATTTGTTATATTTTATACATTAAATGAATTATTGGAACGATTGTGAACTTAATTGTTATACACATATTTTAGATTCATTACAGTAAATCATAAGCTTGCGTGGTCACAATTCATTTATGGAGGTTTACTTTCATTAATAGGCATACCCCCCTTCACTTCTAGGAGTTGGCTTAAAGTGAATGGGAAATAGTACTAAGGCGACAATAGTGCATTTCCCATATTATTTCCATAGTTAGCACTTGTGTTGAGACTTTTCAAAAGGGTGCTAGTTCAAGTTGTAATAGGTGGTCCACTATCCCTCCACCATTTTTTAACATTTACATTGAAATCTAGACAATCTTACTAGAATTTCTAAAATCTAAGAGGCTTGTATCTGAGAAGTATTATGTTTTCACGTCATAGGCATATGTGTTGATGATATAAATTTGCTACTTAAGGGTATTTTTTATAGAAATGCACCTTCATTGCAAACAAGAATCTATTTATTTTAGTTATTATTTAATTAATTCCTCCCCTCCTATTATACCAAGTATGACAAAAATTATTTGTATTCATATCTATCATTGACACCCATTATTTGTTGTCATATTTTCAACTCCTATTTCACTTCCTTGAATCTAGAGATGTCATCGTATAACCGACTTAGCCCTCCTTGATTCTCTCAGGTGAAGTAATCATGTTAAAGTTACCTTCAATGATCCATGGATCTTCTTTTAAAATTTCCTTCATGGTTTAGAGTCTTTATAGAAAGAATAGCCTTGTTATTAAATCATAGGGTTTGTATACCTTAGGGATTGTTCACTCTCCTTGAGCTCCTATTTCTATGAAGTAAGCAGTAAGAAAATTTTCATTTTCAATGAAGTTGTCTAGATTTATGAGCACCAATTTAAAAGAATCACTAAACCTCTTAAGAATTTGCATGAGCTTATACTAATTCAAAACTTCTCCAACACTAACCAACAACCTATTTCATAATGTATTTAATACATTGTTTCTTGTGGCATAATTATGGTGGGAATATCCTTGAGGACTCTATTTTTTAAAAGCCTTGCTTTCTTGACCCATTTATACTTGTAATACTCCATGAGTTGATATTCACTATTGAGGTATTGGTGGGCAAGAGAAGGGGGGTAAGAAGATACTTTTCCTTGAGGATTTTCGTATATCTTAAATGCAATGATTGAGAGCTTTCTTCCCAATTCTTGGTTTTCATGGCTTATTGCCTATGTTTTTATGACGCTATGTGATTGTTGCTATATCTTTGTCAAAAGATAACAATTTAAGACCATTGTTATGGAGTCTTTTTCATTATGTGTCCAAGGCCATAGTGGTTAGAGTCAATTAATTTGTTAAGAAGTAATTATTTTGTATCATTTCCCTCAAGTAATGGGAATATAATTTTCCAATGAATCAACACATTTTTCATCTCAGTTAGGTTTATTATCTAGAAAATTCTCTTTAGATGAAGTTCCACTAGTGTGTAGGAACCATATTATTTAACTACAATCAATGTTGGTAAATTCTATAAATGATAGATACATAGCACTCCTAAACACTCCTAGCACACCTTGACATGCTTTGGCACGCACTAACATTCCTTGGAACGTCCCATGTCTTGGAACATCTTTGTACCTAGAACATATTTCCATGACTGGGATTCCCAAGCACATGTTAGCATGCCCTAGCATAACATAGAACTCCCTTATCATGTGTCGGAATGCCCTATAGTCCTAGTATGCCCTGGAACACCTTGCATTCGACCCTTGTGTCGCAACTTGTATTCTAAGTCTCACAAAGGGGCGTTTCAACTGTCGCACTTAGAAATAAGTATTGATTTGTTGTCGTTTCAAAGTGTGATTCTTGATCATGAGTCATGTGCATTTCCTTGAATTTTATCGATGGAATTCATGTGTGTGATATTTTTTTTGGACTTGTTCAAATGTCCCATTTCTCTTATACTCCATTGATCCCACACTTAGCCATTTTGGAGCTCTTCTTGGTCCTCCTGTCCAATGAAAGTTGTGAATGCATAAATCCTTCACTAGGTGATGAGAACAACCTAACCAAGAGCCTCATTGATGAAACCTTTCCCTCCCAGACTTGTGCACTGAGTCTTTTTCAAGTTCAACTCACATCATTGTGCATTGAGAACCTTCAAAGCATGCTCACTAACCCTTGTTGCTTGTACTGACTCACTGCACTGATCATTGATCAGTTCTGCATTGTATAGAACATGTATCACTTATAGTTCATATAAAGGACCTTTTTCACCCCTTTACAAAAGAAAATTTCACTATACAAAGGCCTTCCCCCTTTCACAATATAGTGTGAACCCTCCTAACAAAGTGACTTGACCTTCTACTGCTTGCCTCAACCAATTGTGCAACCTCCTATTTTAGTGAGCCTTCCTAAGAACATGTCACATTTCTAGTGGACACTCAGTCCATGACTAAGTCACTACAGCGCTAAATTTACTAGCATATAAGGTTTTCCTCAAGCACTACGCATGGTGTAATTCTATTGCCTAGTCTTTCCTTCTTTTCTCACTAGAACTCCTCACTGCACCATTCCTTATTTTTTCTTGCCTCCCTATTGCATGTCGCATTTCAAGGGGATAATGTAGCCTCTCCTAGATCACTAGTGAAGAAAATTGTGCTCTTCCTTAAGCCTGCCTCATAGTCATAGTGCATGTAATAGTTTTAGTCAGCAAGCCATCAACCCTTATCCATTAGACTTCCCCACTACACAGAAACTTGTCCTATCTCTCCTACACTATGTAGTGAGTAGTTCTAGTCCATAGTGAGACCTTCCCATAGTCACTATGAATTCAAACTGTGCTATCATTGTCTCATTTTCCCTTGAGCTCTGAGCACTGCATAGTTTCAATCATCAAGTTCATAATCATAATGTCTCTTGCACCTTCCCACTACACTAGACCCTGAAGAGCCCCTCCACATAGCACAAGGTGCAGTTCTAGTAAGAAGTGGTGCTTTCGTTGGCCACTAATAAGCTCAACTACGCAATCCTCAGCAAGCCTTTCCTCCTCAGTCCTTGCGTAGACCCATCACAAGCAAATTCTTCCATGAGAAAAGTAGGGGTGGAATAGATGATTTCCAAGCTAATATTTCCTTTTCATGAGTGAACTTAATTGGAAAGTGTAACTTCACAACAAGGAAAGGTGATGCTCAAGGAAGATGTCAAGGGGAAGGAACAAGGGATCACTTGCAGGGAATAAGCACAAAGAAGAACCATCATGAAGACATGAATAGATCTAGACCATGACAGAATGAAGACATTTCATGATGAATTAGAAGGTCCCAATATTGATCCAATACCGTTTGGAGAGTGAAAATGAAGAATTGATCAGATATGTTATGAAGAATGCAAGACAAAGAAGTAAGGACAACATACTAGCATTGCCACATCATCCTGAAGTTCCATGTTATCATTGCAAAGTTATGGCTTGTGCAAATGTCATCACAATGTCATATGTGTCAATGTGTCTTGCCACATGATTTGGAATGTAATTATATATTATCAAAAGAAAATTAATAAAATGTAAATGTGTGGAAGTCCAAAAGCCACATGTGGAATATGAATAGTCACATGTGGACCAAAGGGTCAATAAAAGTTCAAAGGTCATTTAGGAGTCCAAGAGTCATGAGGGTAACTCAAGAGTAATAGGGGATATGAAATTGCATGCCTCTTGTTATAAAATAAACCTCATAACTCAAGAAAATGACTTTTTGGAGGCTTAGACTTTGGAAGCTAGCATTGGCTTCTCTAACTTGGCATAGGATAGAAGATCATTCTTTTGGAGAAGCAATAAGTGACTCAATGTTCCACTATTGGAGTTAGTGTTTCACTATTTTAACTATGTACTTGGCCCTTTCAATTAATAATCAGAAGCTCATTGATCTAGCACACTTTCATGCATGTATCGTGAATATTGTAATATTATTCTTTAGATGTTTGCAATATATGTTATGTTAATATGTACTGAAGAAATTGAACTACTTTATTGGCTTTGGTGCTTATTTTGTTGAATGTGTGTTGTATTTGATTTAATGATCATTGTTTACATGTGAACTACTTCATTAGATAACTAAAAAAAAATTCCTTGCTCTCGTGTGCCTCTCTTAGGATAGTATTTTTACTTTCCTTCTAGAGACTCACTCTTGTCTCCCCTTTCATGAAGGCCTCCTTTTACACATTGCAATTGGTTTTTCACAATGTCAACTTACTTGCTTGTTTAAAGGTTATGTGTATAATCTCTTATGTTATCCATGGAAACCAAGGTTAACCTTAGAGCTATGGTGGCCAGGTCAATACTCTGAATGGGGCTCCTACTCCAAACGGTGTGAGGTATAATTGGGACTTCACATTGGGGAGATACCCTATATGTTGGCGATATCTAGCACTGTTAACATTATGGTGCTAGGAGGAGGGCTAGATGACAAGTTGTTCTCATTGAGTCTATTTTTAACCTCTCATCTTAAATGGCTCATTCCCAAATCAAACTCCTAGGATGCTTTTCTAATAGATCCAATTTTATACTTTTAATCCCCAAGGAACCTTTGAATAACTTGTCTCAATTAAATTTCGATGGTAAGGATGAAACATCTCTAGCTGAGCATGCATCTCTTTTCCTCAATTTTTGTGAACTTTATGAAATATATTGTGAAGAAGTGACTTTTGTTCTTTTCTTCCTCACACTTAAAGGTCGATTTCACTGATGGTGTCATACCTTACCATATTTTCCATTCATTCTTTTGAACACTTCATCAAGGAGCTTCATCAAGCCTTTGATAGGTATCACTACTGAGATGTTCTTAAAAATATTAATCAACTAAGGATGATTCCTAATGAGTCAATTGAGGATTTTACTAATAGATTCCTTCACCTATGTTATGAGTTTCCTAGAGAAGATACTCACTGGTATTTTTTTAAAAGGAAATGTGAACATCTGGTTCAAAACTCTTTGGAACATGGTGAATCTGAACCCTCATATGTTTCTACTCCCCAAACTTTTGCAAACCATGAGACACCTCTAATTTCAAAGGAGGTACCTACTATTCCTTTTGTTCCATATCCTCCTCCTTAATCACTACAAATCTGGATTTATCCTAGTGATGATGTTGAAGTTGGGAAATCTAGAAATCTAATTGTTGATATGTCCCTTCAACCTTCATCTCATTTCCATGGTCTTGATCTGATGGAGGAAACATTGGAATGGTTCATGGAGCGTAGGGTGAAGACTAATCCCTAAATTCATCAATATTATATTAACACTCATAATTTCAGTCATGAATCTAATTTAGATACATGTCATCCTATATCATATCTTTCTCACGACCCCTTTTCCCTTGATCTACTTTATCAGTCTCTTCCAAATCCAAGTAGTGATAAGGTAAAATGTAGTCACATTTCATAGATAGAGGAGTTGAAAGGTGAATATTCTTCTGCTCTCTTTTCTCTTTTTCAAAATCCTCTATGTCCCAATGGTGTTCCTCCATCCTTGGTTGATTTTGAATCTACTAATCTCGGCAATCAATCAAATGAAATCAATTTTCCTAATCAATATAAATTCTTGGGAAACCATCATTTTGATGATGGTGACTTTATTGATGTATATGGTGATGAATTCCCAAGTGCACCAACTCATATTTTAGTTTATTAAGAAGATTTCAATTTTAAATGTTATATCTTAAATCTAATTTGGTCAAAGAAGATTCTCTTAGGAATACTTCCTCTTCATACCACTATCTTTTGTGTTCCACTTCTTTCAATGAGTCAACTTGTGATGAAAATATTCCATGTTCTTCGGATTCACGGTTTGATGAGTTTTTTGAATTGACACAAGATAGTGAGATCCTTCATGGAAGAAGGAAGTAATCAAATCATTAAATATCCATCCCCTGCTTTGTGAATTCCAATTTTGCATCAAGATAACCTTATAATTCAGATTACTCGTGGATTTCCTCTTATCTATCTATCCTTAGATATGCAATTAAAATAACCTTATGACTTGGGTAATATGTTTGTTGAAATTGACAAATATGATCAAAATAGTGATGTAGATGGTTATCACTCGAATAGTAGTGGTCTTGTTCCAATCACTAGTAGAATTTATCTGCATGAAATTTTCATTATGACTCAATTCTCAAAATGTAGTTATCCAAATTTTCAAATTCTGGAACTTGTCAGGGAGTCAAGGAACTTCAAATTTTTTTTATGGTTATGCCAGGTTCTCACAATCCTGATGAGATCCCTGAACCATGTCAGATTTGGATTTCCTTGCAAAACTCTTTCCTTAGTATTACTTCACTAGATACAAACTCTTTCTTGAAATATTTTCGGTATTTCATATATAGTTTTCCTAACTTTCATTATTTGGTTTTTGATCTTATAGAGGATTATGCTTTAGTTAATTCATCTCCATGCAAATCCCTTGTATTAAAACTAGGATTGGATGTATATATTTCATGGATAAATAGATCTATGAAGCTTATTATTTTAAATATTATCATTGGCCAAAGAATTCATATATCTTAAGTGATCTGGTCAATAATCATCTCTTAATCATTATTGTTAATGTCATAAATCTAACTAATTTCTTTTTGGCCCAATCAATGATTTTAGGAAGCATTCAATTCTCGAATCATTCAGTGAATCAAAACCCTCATGTTGACATGGATGTTGAGTTTGATTTGACATATACTTCTAACCTTTTTTCAGCATGTTGTTCTCCTTATGATGCGGATGTGCTAATTGAAAATTCATTGTCCCAAGAGTTTCAGGGTTTCCAAAAGGATTTTTTTATATTTCATCATTGAATCTATGACTTGTTGGAAGCAGCTTACTTGGCAAGCTCCTTTGTTGATAATAAGTTTTGATCTTTCTTGATGTTTGCTAAACAAGGAAATATAGATGAATGTGCATTCATGAGAAGCTTTCGAGGTTTGTTTGGTTGTTCTTCTAATTAAAAAGGGAAGGTTCTTGGTTGGTTAAGGTTAGTTGTTATGACACATTTTTCTGCCGACAGGAAAGACCTTCCCTCTTTTGTGCAAGCTATTCAATCTCTTATATTTTATTTTGCACATTGTTTTATATCAGTTTTAATTTCTCATATCTTTGTGATCATAGGTCAGGAACAACTACTATGGATTCATTGGAAATTTCATTACACTTAGCCCTAACCTTCTAGTTGGTTAAGTTAGGAGTATGTCTAGCTACATTTTAGTTTCTGTTGTACATTCATCCTTCATTTTCACTCTTTAGTATTTCCTTTGTTTTCTCACTTTTTCCTCGCATGTTGCTTTTTAGTTCAGTTCTCTATATACTTTGTTCATTTGATCTTTTTTTCTCATTCTTTCATGTATTTTATTTCATGTTTTGTTTAATAAGGTTTTGCATGAAATATGTTTCTTTTGGCTCAAAAGGCAATGTGGCAAAATTTGAAAAGGGAAATTACAATGCCAAACAATGCTTGGCTAATCTATCATCTTCTTCTTTGTTTTGTTTTATATATCTTTAAAGGTAATGATATCTGGATGGAAAATATGATTCATTCCAGATGGAAAATTTTCATTTTCCAAATTATGAAGCTCATATATTTATTGGCATCTCAGCCTTGTCTTGAATGGTGTTTCAAATTGTTGGCTCAATCAAGTAAAGAATGGAAAGGAGAAAAAATTAAAGAGCATATTAAATTCATTTATATTTCAAATTCATTAAGCAAGGAACAACCTATATTTTTCATCAAATAAGATAGGATCCCCCTTCCACCTTCAAAATAAATAAATGTGTTTACACATTTTATTCGTAACTAAATAAAGGGTGAAGAAGAGAAAGGATTCATGTGGAGAGAGGTGAAGCAAGAAACTTCACCGGGGTATTAAACAGGGTCGTCGGCAATGGAGAAACACTAGGGAATGTGCTTAACTATGATTATAAAAAGCTCGGCATACTTACTATCCCTTTACCCTATCAGAACAGCTAAGGTGTCGTTAGTTTTGTGAATGTTTTTGAAGTTGGGAAAGGAAAGAAGAGGCTATATTTTTAACTGGGATAAGTGACAAAGTCGAGGTAATATACATGGTGAGTAAATACTTATTAAAATGCTAAGACCTTGTACTTAGAGGTAAAACCAAAGTAGATATGTTGGAGTTATACCAGTGTGTCGCCAAGAGTTAACATTGTGATCAACACCCTCCAAAACTTTTCCTACACTTGAATTTTGGAGCCTACTGAGGATTTGTCATACCATAGTCACTTCATGGTATTTTGATGTTTTGCAAATGATCAAGTCTTCTTATCAAATCCTTAGTTTCAAAGTAACTTTCTAACACATGCCCAATCCTTGATGAATGCATAAGCACACATTTCTTATGCAAGCCTAGATAGGTATTGCACAGTCCTTGAGAGTAAGGTTTTTATAGTCTCTAGGAATAAAGCTTGTGCAATGTTCATTCATAGTGCTTGTGTAGTCACTTTTGACATTGAATATACAGTCTATAAAGACAGTAGACTGCATAGCCTATGCTGATAGTCAGTGTGCAACATCATTTTACAGTCTCTCTCTCATTTCAGTTGCAATTGTACTTCTATTTCGATGAGTTTTTGCAAATATCGCTTTTGCCCACCTTTGCTTTCACCAGTGAAGATTTCCCTTTTGTGACTATCATTTTTGCTTTATTTCACTTTAACAAGTGTCGTTTTCATTTTATCTTCACTATGGCACGTTTCACTTTCAATTTCTTTAGGTTTTTCAAATGTTTCTCTCATGTTTTCTTACTACCACAAGTGTCGCTTCTAACTATTTTCACTCTTGTATGTGTCACACCTTTGCACATCACTAGAGAAAACTCTAGTGCACTATTCTACATTAGATGGTCCTACATGTCATAAGAATATGTGCTAGACAAATTTCTATGCTTAGCGCACTTTCTCATGAAATTTGGCTCTTGCGTCGCAACTTTATTCTAAGTGTTGCATTCAACCGTCGCACTTAGAAATAAGTTTTGTTGTGTTGTCATTTCAAGGTATGATTATTGATCATGAGTCTGGTGCATTCCCATGGATTGTATTGATGGCATTCATGTGTGTGATCTATGTTTTGGATTTTTTCAGATGTCTCTTTCCTCTCATACTCCACTGATACCACATTTAGCCTTTCTGGAGCTCTTCTTGCTCCTCTTCCCAGTGAAAGTTGTGAATGCATGAATCCTTCACCAAGTGATGAGAACATAGTATCCATGAGCCTCATTTATGAAACCGTTCCCTCCCAGACTTGTGCATTAATTCTTTTTTGAGATCACCTCCTATCATTGTACATTGACAACCTTCAAAGCATGGTCACTAACCCTTGTTGCTTGTATTGACTCACTGCACTTTGCCTTGATAAATTTTTCCCTGAATAATGCATGGATAAATTCTAGTTGACAGCAAGGAACTCATTCACCCTTTTGCAAAATCAAACTGTGTTATACAAAGGCTTTCTCCCTTTCATAATGTAGTGAAAAGCCTCCTTGAAAAGTGAGTTGATCTTATACTACTTGCCTCAACCAACTGTGCAATATTCTCTTCTACTGAGCCTTCCTAAGTGCATCTCACATTTCTAGTCGACACTTAGTCCATGTCTGAGTCACTGCAACCCACAACTGTGCTAGCATAGTAGTCTTCCCTCAAGCACTATGCATGTTGTAGTTCTAGTGCATGTAGCAGTTCTAGTGGACAATGCAACCTCTTTGATCATTGCTGAAGAAAATTGCACTCTTCCTTAAGCCTACCTCTCAGTCACAGCGCATGTCATAGTTTTATTTAACAAGCCATCAACCCCTATCCACTAGACTTCCTCACTGCGCAGAAACTTGTCCTATCTCTCCTACACTATACAGTGCAATTTTCTATTCCATAATGAGACCTTCCCATAGTCACTGCGAATTCAAATTACGATATCACTATCTCATGTTCCCTTGAGCTCTGAGCACTGCGCAGTTTTAGTCAGCAGGCTCATGATCACACTCTCTTACACCTACCTACTGTTTTGGACCCTGAAGATCCCCTCCTCATAGTGCATGGCACAGTTCTAGTGAGAAATGGTGCTTTCCTCATCCACTACTGAGCTCAACAGCGCAATCCTCAACAAGCCTTTCCTCTTCAGTCCTTGTATAGACCCATCACAAGCAGCTTCTTCCATGAGCAAAGTAGGGATGGAATAGATTATTTCCAGACTGATCTTGCCTTGTCATGAGTGAACTTCATTAGCAGGTGTACCTCCTCAATAAGGTAAGGTGATGCTCAAGCAAGATGTCAAGGAGAAGAAACCAGAGAGCACTTGTAGAGAATAAGCACAAAGAATAACCATCATGAATACATGAATATATCCTATACCATGACAGAATGAAGACATTTCATGATGACTCAAGAGGTCCCAATATTGATCCAAGACCCTTTGGAGGGTGAAAATGAAGCGTTGATTAGCTCTGTTACAAAGAATGAAAAATAAAGCAGCAAGGAGAGCAGCTTAGCATTGCCACATCATCATGAAGTTCCATGTCATCATTTCCAAGTTATGGCTTGTTAAAGTGTCATCACATGTCATATGTGTCAATGTGTATTTCCACATGATGTGGAATGTAACTATGTATTATCAAAAGAAAAATGACAAAATGTAAATGTGTGGAAGTCCAAGACTCACATGTGTAATATGAAAAGTCACATGTGGACCAAAGAGTCAATAGAAGTTCAAATTTCATTTAGGAGTTCAAGATTCATGAGGGTAACTCAAGATTCATAGAGGATATGAAAGGTCATGCATATTGTTATAAAATAAACCTAATAACTCAAGCAAAGGGATTTTTGGATGTTAGACTTTGGAGAGCTAGGCTTGGCTTCTCTAGCTTGGTGTAGGAGAGAATATCATTCTTTTGGAGAAGCAAGAAGTGACTCAATGTTTCACTACTAGAGTTAGTGGCTCACCATTGTAACTATGTACTTGGATCTTTCACTTAATAATCAGGAGCTCATTGAGTCATCACACTTTCATGCATGTATCGTGAATGTTGTAAGACTATTCTTTAGATGTTTACAATATATGTTATGTTAATATGTACTAAAGAAATTGAACTACTTCATTGGCTTTGGTGCTTATTTTTTTGAATGTGTGTTGTATTTGATTTAATTATCATTGTGTCTATGTGAACTACTTCTCCAGATAACTAATGAATCTTTCCTTTCTCTCGTGCGCCTCTCTTCGGATAGGACTATTACTTTCCTTCTAGAGACTCACTCTCGTCTCCCTCTAGTGAAGGACTTCTTTTACATATAGAAATTGGTCTTTCACAACGTCAATTTACTTTCTTGTTCAAAGGTTATGTGTATAATCTCTTATGTTATCCATGAAAACCAAGGAAAACCTTAGATTTATGGTGGTCAGGTTAATATTCCAGATGGGGCTCCTATTTCAAACGATTTGAGGTATAATTGGGACTTCACATCTAGGATACCCCCTATATGTTGGTGGTATCTAGAACTATCAAAAGATGTCATGGAATAAGGGCTAGGGGGCTAGAGGGAAGTAAATGAGAACAATTGATAGGGAAACCCCCAATAGTTATGATAAGGGGATTAGGGGACCCATTATCACAACCCATATGCCCTTAACCCATAACCACTCAATTCCATATCCCCTTAACCGCCAATCCATAATCCATTAACCCCTACATGCATAAATCATAACTCATTAACCTCTTAATCCCTTAAACCCTAAGCCATTAACTCCTTAATCCCTAACCCCTAACTTAGAATCCTTGAACCGCCCTTAAATGTCACGAAAATGTATTTTTGGAGGAATTTTTGGACAACCCCACCCCCCCCCCACCCCCCCCCCCAAAAATCAATTAGAATTAAACTTTTAGAGGTCGTTGTTAAACGATTGCCCTCCAAATGTTCAATTCTCGTGAATTTTTGGCGCGGGGGGGGTCTTTTGGTGTATTTAATGGAGCAAGGGGACATAAAGGTAGCTTGGATGGGTAGAAGTGAGAGATTTGAGCATGGTTTATGGGGATCTATAATCCTAGCATTAGAGAATGAGAAGGGGCCTTAAGACCTCATAGCATAGGGCCTAGGGGGACTAGAGGGAAGGCAATGAGAACAATTGATAGGATAACACCTAATAGTTGTGATAAGGGGATTAGGGGCCCCATTATCACAAACCATATTCCCTTAACCCATAACTAATAAATTTTGTATCCCCTTAACCACAAATCTACAATCCCTTAACCCCTACACTCATAACTGATAACCCATTAACCCCTTCATCCCTTAAACCTTAAGTGAATAACCCCTTAACACTTAACCCCTAACTTATAATCTATGAATCCCATAATCCCTAACCTTTTATCATCTTAAACCTTTACCCTTAACCCCTAACCCCTAACCACTTAACCCATTGACACCTAAATCCCATAACCCTTAAGCACTTAACCCCTAAATCCCCTAACCCCTAAACCCTTGGTGCTTAACCCTTAACCCATGAAACCCTTAACCACTAAGTCATTAACCTATAACCCCTTAGCCCGCTAGACCTCAACCCCATCCCTCAGCCACGTAACCTCATAACCCCTTAAGCATGAAAGCTTTGCCCTTTACCCTTAACCCTTGACTCCTAAACCCATAAACCCTTTAACTCCTAGAACCCCTAAGGCTTTCTCCCAAACCTTAGGTGCTCCAACACTAATACTCTTGGTCATATTAGGTTTTTGTCTGCTAACCCCTCCAAATAAAACCTCCAAGAACTACTAGGGTCCAAGGAAAAGAGCCACAAGGTCCCCAAATATGATCTAAATTTTATGGATAGTCACATTTCCCCCAAATATCCTCGACATATTTTCTTTCAAATGGAAAAAATATGGTCTTCTAATTTCCACAAATTCATTTAAGCTCATAGAAATAAAGTAAGGTTTATCTCCATGTACGGACCAAACATAATTCATGTCCACTCAAAAGAAAAAAGAGGATATAAGGATTTCCCTTTAGCTATCATCTTCCTTTAATACTGGTACATTCTCTTATCACATGTATGGTAACAGTCCCATACAAGTGTACAATAATTCTCAAAGGTTTTATCCACAACATACTCATAACAACATTCAAATTCCCTTAGTTTTCTCCAAATATATTCGAAATTGACACAATTAGTCCTCAACTACATGAATGGTGCAGTCTTCAAGCTATCCATATCTAGTTTCATCCCCTTTTGACCCCGTTTTTGGTGCCTTCAATACAAGGCTGAACAAGGTCATCTTATAATTGGGTTTCCCTTTTGCATCTGGTGAGAAACTGCCTCATTCTTTAGGAATTTCTTGCTTCTAAACATAGTTACAGTAATTATCTCAATGTATGTGGGGCTAGAAGATACATTAAGAAGAGAAAACATAGGTCAAACTCAACCTTGTTGTCAAACATAGGTCAACATATATATAAAAAATTAAAGAGTTTACAAATTTAATTCTTATATTGTTGGATAGTTTTGGATTAACTCCACCATTTTATTTCCCCACCTCCATGGTATCTTTTCATTCCATTAATTCTTCAACAACTACTTTCAATTTTCCAAGTTCCTTATCTTCTTCTCTCAATTTCTCTTTTGTATCATGAAATTGAAGTTGATTAGGGAACCCTCAATAGCTGTGATAAGGGGATTAATGTCTCCCTTAAAACCCATAAACCATAATTCATTTAAGCCCTTAATCAATGGGGCCCAAGGGTGTACTTGTAGGGGCATTGGGACCAAATTTGGTGGTTCATAACATTAGGAGAACTTTAATTGTATGACCAAAAAGGTGGGAGGGTATCTTGTTGTGTATTGAATGGGGCAAGGGGAAGTCCAATCATGGTTTATTAATATCTATAGTCCTAGCATTATATAATTAGAAGGCGACTTAGGAACTAATATCATAAAGGCTAAGGGGTTTGGAGGTAAGGTAATGAGAGAAATTGACAGGGGAACCCCCAATAGTGGTGATAAGGAGATTAGGGGGCCCATTATCACAACCCATAAGTCCTTGACACATAACCACTAAATTGCCTATCCCCTTAACCCCCAAGCCATAATCCCTTAACATATACACTCATAACTCATAACCCATTAACCCCTTAACCCATTAAATGTTAAGCCACTAACCCTAATATAAAATCCACAAACCCCCTAATCCCTAAACCCTTATCCTCCTAACTCGTGACCCTTAACCCCTAACCCCCACTAGTAAATATGGGCATAAAATTTGACTTTGTACTCTAACAATTTGGTCATCCTATCGGATTTTACTTACAAATATTTTTTGCAATTAAAAAAAAAAAAAATACCCGAGATTTGCCGGATATCCAACGAACAAAATTATCATAGAATATCTAACAATATGTTAGTTGGATATCCAATGATAATTGTGTTCTTCATATATGCGATGACAATTGAATGTTCATCAGATATCTAATGTTTGACCAAGTCAATTATCTATCTATTAGAATACTAACGTTTGACAAAGTCAATATTTTTTCAGTTGGACAACATCTCTCTGATAAATAGTCATCAAAAGTCCAATGAAATGGTTTTTTTTGGTCTTAATACAAAAATATTTTATTTTTTCAATTGCATTACAAATATTTAAACAATATTGAGGTTTATTTTTTAAGATAATCATCACTGAAAGTTTATTAAGGGAAAATGTCACATAACATTCCTCCGGGAGGACAAGGAGATGTGATATCTACTATAATAACCTAGCTACATTCTATTTTATTATAAACAATGTAACCTTAATCAAATTAAATGAGTTTAGTTGGGGACACGGATTCAAGAGCTGAGGTGGAAAACTGCTTATATGGGGACTAGTTTGGTGTCAGTGATGGATGTTGATAGATGGAAACCAATGGGTAGGTGGGCACAAAAAAACCAAGGTTGACATAGCAAAACCAACAAAAAAATCAAAGAGATAGGGGGCAGTTGGCATAATTTCACGGGCTAAAGAGAACCTGGAAGGGTTGGCATGGTTTGATCTTCCAACCTTCGACTTACACTACATCTTGATTTATTCTCTATTTTAGAGCTCTCTATGTTGTTGTTCTGTTCCATCTCAATGCCACCTCTCATGTCACAAGCAATCAACTCTGTCATTTTGGTTTCCCACATAGTAAACAGGTTGTGAGCGTTATCCTACTTACTTCTCATTTCCCACGACCTGAAAAATGGTGCCTCCTCTCTACGATTCAACAATTATCTATCATTTCCCTATGCATATTTTGCTTGGGCACTCTTCTCTTGCACTGATACTTAGCTATCACATTCTTTGAGCTGGGACAAGATGTAAGTTGCAAGCCATGCTCAAGCCATAATTATCTTACAATGTTTGTGTTTGTGTTAGAAGGAAATCTAGTGCACTCTAAATATAAGATTCATTAGATTTCCAAATTTACTCTAACAATCATGTAACTCTAAGAAAAAGACATGAAATTTTGCTAAAATAAAATGCTAATCAAATTTTATATATTTTAATTTAGGTTGTGTTTTTAAAGTAGATAATGTGTAACCATTTATTAATTTTAATTAATATGAATGATTTAATTTTAAAAATCATTCATGTGTTATTATTCAAAGATACAAGGAACTTTTATTGAACTCTAATAATATGGAGTTGATATGAACTCATCATGTATTGAATTATTACACTATGATTGCTATATTAGTATTATAGGCCAAATTCATTACTTGTAATTATATCATTTTCTCCTATGTATTAGTAAGGAGGCATGCTTTTAGAATCATATCATCTTTGTTGTCTACTATTTGGTATGGTCTTCCCCATTATATTTTTTTATTTTTATTAAATCATTATATTAGAAGTTTTAGAGACTAAAATTTTGGGAAAAATAAAGAGAAATATGAAGTAAAAATTTCATGTTTTGGTTTTTATATTTTTTGAGATATATCCTATTAAAAAGTATTAATCCTAAAATTATTCAATGAATCATTTTTTAATATTTAATATTTATATTTATATTAAAAAATAGAAAATTATAAATATTTAAAAAACATTAAAAAAAATATTTTAAAGCTTTTATTAAAAAGGAATAAAATCATTTTACTTGCAGTTTAGAAAAAACATTTAAAAAACCACTTTCCTTTATTTTCTTTGGTTTAAATGTAATAATTTAAAAATGGTTAGTTGATCTTTTTTATTGTTTCGAATTTGTCATATTTTTCTAAATTGATGTGTGAGATTTTGCGAATTGAAGGTGAAGCTCTTTAATTGTTTTTGAATGCATCATTTTATATTTGCAAGTCTTTAATTGTTTTTGAATGCATCATTTTATATTTTCTTGCCATTGCATTCATTTTTATGCCTAAACTCTTTGGATATGTTTTCTGGGCTCTTCAGGGTTCCAACGCTCAGTGAGAAGGTAAACCATCACATTCTTTAATTGATTTTGAGAATTTAATGTAATTAATCATTTTGATCTTATATATGGGTGTTGATTAAGAGGATTAATTGTTTTTTCTATTTTTTAGATCATAAAAGTTAACCATCATGGAGTACAAACTCGTATACTATAGGATCTAAACAAAACTTTGTGTGCATGCCTCTTAATTAATCAACATCACGTAGAAATTTTCTGGGTTAGAAATTGGTGGTGTTTTCCCAATTAAATATTGCATTCTTTCAATTTTCCTCTGTTATTTCGAAATGTGAAGCTCAATCCTTTCATGAAAAGTTATTTTTAATTTGTAATTTGGCATTGTTTTAAGAATCTCAGTTTGATTAGATTAACAGAGAGGTTGATTTGATTAGATTGTAATTTGTTAGAGATCTTAATTTAAAAATAAAAACAAAAGTAGTTATTTTCAAAATCTTGAAAAAAACATGAGCAAGAGGGCCATCGAAGATTATGCCTTTGTGTTTTTGGACTCCTTTTTTCATTTTTCCACCTACACATGCCTGGACATACTCTGATTTCATTATTTAGACTTTGAGCTTGTTGACGGTGTTGGATACCACTAATATAAAGGGGGTCTCCCCAATGTCAAGTCTCAATTAGACCTCACACTGTTTGGAGTAGGAGCCCCATCCAGAGTATTAGTCCGGCCACCATAATTCAAGGTTTGCCTTGGTCTCAATGGATAACATAAGATATTATACACATAACCTTTGAATAAGCAAGTAAGTTGACATTGTGGAACACCAATTGCAATGTGCAAAAGGAGACCTTCACGAGCAGGAGACAAGAGTGAGTCTCTAGAAGGAAAGTAATAGTACTATCCTAAGAGAGGCACATGAGAATAAGAAATATTCGCTAGTTATCTAGTGAAATAGTTCACATAGACACAACGATCATTAAATAAAATACAACACGCATTCAACAAGATGAGCACCAAAGCCAATGAAATAGTTCAATTTATTTAGTACTTATGCAAATAACATATACCGCAAACATCCAGAGAATACTCTCACAACATTCACAATACATGCATGAAAATGTGTTGGCTCAATGAGCTTCATATTGTTAAGTGAAAGATCCAAGTACACAGTTACAATGGTGAGGTACTAGCTCCAATAGTGGAACATTAAGTCACTTATTTATTCTCCAAAAGAATGATCTTATCTCTTAAGCCAAGTTGAAGAAGCCAGGGCTAGCTCTCCAAAGTCTAAGCCTCCAAAATCCCCTTACTTGAGTTATGAGGTTTCTTTTATAACAAAGGGAATGACCTTTCATATCCCCTATGACTCTAGAGTTACCCTCATGAATCTTGGACTTCTAAATGACCTTTGAACTTCTATTTGACTCATTGTCCACATGTGACTTTACATATTCCACATATGAATCTTGGTCTTCCGTAAGACTTTTGGAATTTTCCTAATGGATCTTTTGTCCACATATGACTCTTCATATTCTACTCGTGACTCTTGGACTTCCACTCATTACATTTTGTCATTTTCCTTGAAAATACATAATTACATTCCACATAATGATGTGGCAAGACACATGGACACATAACACTATGTGATGACACTTGTACAAGACATGACTTGACATTGTTGTAATGGAACTTCATGATAATGTGGCAATGCCAATCTTCTCTCTTTGTTGTTATGTCTTTGACATCTTCATGAAATATCTGCGTTTTTTTTCATCTTCACCATCCAAAGGGTCTTAGATCAGCATTGGGACCTTATGATTTATCATGCAATGTCTTCATTCTGTCATGGTCCAGGATCTACTCCATGTCTTCATGATGGTTCTTCTTTGTGCTTCCTCTCTACAAGTGCTTATTTTCTTCTTCTCCTTAACATATTCCTTGATCATCTCCTTGTCATGTTGACATGGGACACTTTCCAATGAAGATCGCTCATGACAAGGAAAAATTAGTCTTGAAATCATCTATTCTACCTCTACCTTGCTCATGGAAGAAGTTGCTTATGATAGGCCTATGTGAGGACTGGGAGAGGGAGGCACATTTGAGCTCAACAATGGATGATGGGAGCACCATTGTTCAGTGAGACTACGGCATGTGCTATGAGGAGGGTCTCTTCAAGTTCTATCGCAATGGAAAAGTTAAAGCAACAATGTGATGAGCTTGTTGACTAAAACTGTGCCATGCACTAGGCTCAAGGGAAACGGAAACAGTGAGAGCACAGCTGAGCCAGACAGTGAACAAGGGATGGCCCCACTATTTACTAAAATTGTGCCATCTGCTCAAGGGGAGAGAGAGAGAGAGAGAGAGACTACTTGGGTCTAGGGCGCAGTCATAAGAGATCAGGAGGGGCACATTGTCACTTAAGAGTTCATTGTGCGCTCTGGAAGGGAGAGAGAGACATTGTTTTTTTGAAGTGCACTTTGAAAGGGATAGAGGGTCCTTATTTTCTTGAAGTGTGCTCAAAATATCCTTGTTTTCCCGAAGTTCACTCATAATGGGATATCATTATATTGGGCATAGTTTTCTTCAATAGTGGTTTATTGTTCACTAAAGATGTGCTCTATGCCGAGGAGGGATCACTCAAAGAGGAGATTGTGAAGTTGGCTAATTCAAGCAACAGATGGGAAGTCACTTTACCCCAGGAGAGGCTTACTACACTATGAGAGGAAAGAGACCTTGTATAATGTAGTTTACTTTTGTAGAGGGCCACTAGAAATGCTTCATGCACTATACAAGGTAGAATTGCTCAAAAATCAGTATAGTGAGTCAGGAAAGCAAGAAGGGTTAGGTGACTATTCTTTGAGGATTTTAAAGTGCAACCGTAAAAGATGAACATATAAAGGCTTAGTGCCCAAGTCTGGGAAGGTGATATTTCAACAATAAGGCTCATGAATGGGCAGTTCTCATCACCTGGAGAAGGGTTAAAGTTTTTATACTTGCATTGGGCAATAGGACCAAGAAGAGCTCCAAAATGGCTAAGTGTGGCATCAATTGAGTAAGAGAGGGAAAATCATCAAAACAAGACTCAAACATGGATCACACACATGGAAGCCATTAATACAAGCAATTGGAATGCACAGGACTGATGAACAACAATCACACCATGAAATTACAGCAAAGCAACACTTATTCCTAAGTGTGACAGTTAAAACACCACATTATGTCACTTCGAACACAATTTGCAACTGAACTGTTGATTGCAACAAAAAATTGTGCTAAGTTGTAGGAAAATGTCTAGTGCATATTCTTATGATATATAAGACCATCTAATGTAGAAGAGTGTGTTAGAACTGACTCTAGTGATGTGCAAAGGTGCGACACATACATGAGTTGAAACAAGTTAGGTGCGACACCTGCAACCGTAAGAAAACATGAAAACGAAACTTGCAAAAGCTAAAGAAATTGGAATCGACACATGCCAGAGCGAAGATAACATGAAAATGACACTCGTTAAAGAGAAAGCAATTAAAAGTGATAGTCATGAACAAGAAAGTGACACTTATGAAAGAAAAAGTGTGCAAAAGTGATAATTGACCGAAATAGAAGTACAATTGCAAACAAAGTGAGAGGGACTACCAATGGAGAGTGTACACTGACTATATATTGTATAGGCTTGCATAAGAAAGGTGTGCTCATGAATTTATCAAGGACTAATCATGTATGAGCAAGTGACTTTGAAACTTAGAGTCTGAGAAGAAGACTTAAACACTTAACAAAGCATCAATCAACCAAGAAGTGACCATAGAGAGACACATCACAAGATCCTTAGTAAGCTCCAAAATTCAAATGTAGGAAAAATTTTGGAGGGTGTTGATCATAGCATCAAAAAAGCTGCATGTTTTGTTCTTATTGTGCTTAACATTTCATGATTAGGGTAGTCGAAAGAGAAGATTACAAAATCCAATGATCAAAGAATATTTTTAATGTATAATTTTTGTAATGTTTGAAGGATCCTGAATTGATCTTATTTAGAATATTAGATTGTTGTGCTAAGATCTTCCTCAAATTAGAAACAAAATTATTTCATTGTGCTTAAGGATTCATGAATTTTCGCAAGTAAAAAATGAGTTTTTATGTTAATTTTATGAGAACTAACATAAATAAGAGACTGAACAGTATCATAAACATGTACAGAACATCATCAAAAACACATCACAAAAGGAAAAAGATAAAGTATTTCACCCTCCTGGATTACGTCTCCTTGGTTCAGCTTCCAATGGCTTGGGCCTCTTTATTATGCTCAAAAGTATAAAAAGATGTGTTTACAATGCTGAAATGATTCTAAAACCTGCTCCAATGAGTTTAAAATGTCCAAAAAATGGCTATCTAGCCTCTTTTTGCATCCATTTGGTGGAAAACTGAAGAAGTTATGACCTCGCCTAGTTTTCACAATATTCGCTCCACAATTTGCACTATTTCTGGCATGATGCTACAATTTCGCTCCAAAAAGTGCTAATTGGGCGAAAATTTCATCATGTGGCAGCCATAACCTATTGGCACCAACATCTCCATCGCAAATCGCAATCGGCGAGAACCAACGGGTCTTATGGTTTGTGAATGTGGCATGGGCGATATGTGATTGTGATAAGTAGTGGACCCAACGAAACTATCAACTGTAGTATAATTTGTATCGCATACGAAATATATCGCAATCAGCGGATCCAAGGTAATTCATATAACGCGACTTGCATTATGTGATATGTGATTGCGATATTGCATCACAAACCAATACACTGGGGGGCTATTTCTATAGTACTTCCCTTCTACGATGTACGATTGTGATTATCGCATCACACCCTGGCTTGTTCTGGGGCTGATTCTTTAACATTGACCCGCCTATGATATGTGATTTGCAAAGTGCAGGACCAATGGCATCCTGTCACTTGGTGCTTCCCCATTCGCTAAAGAGTCCTGCCACGTCACCTTCTCTGCATTATGTCCAAGTCAATCTTGAACTTTGACTTGCTCCAACTTCTTCATATGAGCTTGGATTCGAGTGCCATTCACACGGTTGGAATCAAGATGACGAGAACTTCGATTTAAAGCTAATTTCATATAGATTCTTCCACTTTGAGTTTTGAGCACCTGGTCACTCCTCCGCACTAGAAGCCTTTTGGAACCCAAAATATCACTTTAAATTGTCCAGTATGTGAGGATACAGTTCCCTCACCTTTCCAACCTCTATCCATTTGGATTTTAGAGGATTTGTACCCTTGAGCCCCACTCAAAGATAATCGATATTTCCCCTTTTTGATGTCCTTGTTCTTCTTTCAAGTATAGTGTCTTGCTAAAACTTATCAAGGAATTCTGGAGAAAAGTATTCAATAGATGGAATTTGAAAATTCTCTCCTTGATCTTCAATCAAAGGAGGCTCATACAACCTTAAATTCTCAACATTAACAACAGCATAAATTTTCATATATGAAGGCAAATCCAACCTAAAGGAATTGTTACCAATATTTTCCAAAATTCTTAATGGACCATATCTAATTGGTTTTATATTTTTACCTTCTCCTTGGAGCCTCTCGATTTTAATGTGAATCCAAATTTCATCACCAACTTGAAACTTGTGATCTTGATGATTCTTGTCGTGTCTTGCTTTGTACTTGCCTTGCTTTTTCTCAAGTTGTTCTTGAACCTTTTGGTTTACTAATTGGATTTATTCAATGAACTTTTTTACTTTGTCTATGTAATTATGACCTTCAATAGCAACATCTTTTCCAAAAATAAAATCCAAAGGATATTTAGGCAAGTATCCCAAGCATGCCTCAAATGGCGAAGTTTGAGTTGAAAAGTGCTTAGCTCGGTTATAAGCATGTTGAATATAGTGCAAATGTTCATCCCACAACTTAGGATGCTTGCTGCAATACCCACAAAGAAGATGTATCATTGTTCTGTTCACCACCTCTGTTTGACCATATGTTTGTGGATGAAAAGTTGTACTCTTTTTCAGTTTAGTGCCCATGAATCCCCACAAGCTTGACCAAAAATTCCCAACAAAGCGAAAATCTCAATCACTAACAATGGATGTGGGCAATCTAAAATGCACCCAAACATTTTGAAAGAATAACTGAGCAGTTTGTTCATTTGTAACTTGTTTTTTACATGGCATCAAAATACACGTTTTGTTGAACCTATCCACAACTACATACAAATCATCATGACCTCTTTTTGACAATGGAAGACCTCCTACAAAATCCATAAAAACACTCTCCCATGGTCATGAAGGAACCAGAAGTGGTGTGTACAATCCTAACTTCCTATTCCTAGGCTTACTAATTGCACATAATGAACATCCTTTAATAAAACGAGACACACTTTCAAGCATATGAGGCCAATAACAATACCTCTGTAGATGTGCCACCGTCTTGCTTACACCTAAATGTCCAGCAATAAGAGAAGTATGCGCCTCTATTATGATGTTAACTCTTTCTCCCTAGAAAATACAAATCTTGCCAAGATGGTACAACAAGTTATCATGCAAATTATAATCCACTTCCTCTACTTGGTTACCTTGACTCAAGCTTGCATAAACATATTGAAGTCATTATCTGAAGCATATTGCTCAATATAACTTTCATGTAAAATAGAATTATTCTTAAGTAGCGCACTAAAAATAGGCCTAGAAAGCATATCAGCAACTTTATTGTAGATACCTTTCTTATACCTGATTACCAAGTGGAATTGTTGAAGAAAACCCATCCATCAAAAGTGCCTTGATTGCTACAACTTTGATTGTGATTGCAAGTATTGCAATGGTTGATGATCAGTGTGAATGATTGTTTCCTTACCCATCAAGTAGTCTTTCCATTTCTTCACACTTTTTACCAATGCATACAATTCATTGTCATACGTAGGAGAGTTAATCATTGCACCATTAAAATTTTTGGAATGAAAACTGATAGGCTTACCATGTTGCATGAGGACTGCACCCATGGTGTAGTTGCTAGCATCAGTCTGAATCTCAAATGACTGTCTCAAGTCTAGAAGTGAAAATACTAGACTTGTACTGATCTTTTCCTTCAATGCATCAAAGGCCTATTGTTGTTTGCCTCCCCACTGAAAAACCTTTTTCACACTTGTCAATGCATGCAAAGGAGTGACTATAAGAGAAAAATTAGCAATGAATTTCCTCCAATATTGGGCTGCTCCAAAAAAAATTCTTACCTCAATAACTATCTTGGGCCTTAGCCAATTCACAATGACATCAACCTTGCAGGGATCTATTTTCAACTCAACTCCTCCAATAATATGACCCAAGTAAAATAAAGAATTTTTTCCAAACTCTCACTTTCACATCTTAAGATACAACTGTTCTTTTTTAAAGACATCGAGTACTTCTCTTACATACATGACATGTTCGTCACAAGATTCACTGAAAATTAAGATGACATCTAAGTAGACTATGGCAAACTCATCAAGAAATGGCCTTAACACATCATTCATCACATGCATGAATGTAGTGGGAGAATTACATAAACCGAATGGCATAACCAGCCATTCAAACAATCCTTGTTTTGTTTTGAATGTTGTCTTCCAAATGTCTCCTTCAGCTATTCTAATTTGATGCTAGCCACTTCTTAATTCTAGCTTAGTAAAATACTTTGCATCTTTCAATTGATCAAGTAAATCATTTATTCTAGGCAGTGGGTAAGGATTCTTTACCGTAATTTCGCTCAATGCACGAAAGTCCACACACATGTGCCATGCTCCATTTTTCTTTGGCACCAAGACAATAGGTAAACCACATGGTGAGGAAGATGGTCTGATGATCCCTTTATTCAATAAATCTTGAACTTTCTTCTTAATTTTTGTGCTTTCCATCACTGACATCCTGTACATGCCAATGTTAGGAAGAGGACAATCTTGTTGGAACTATATCTCATGTTGGATTCCTCTCTTGGGAGGTAATCCCTTTGGTTCCTGAAACATCTCATCGCATTGGTTAACTACGTCAACCAATTCAGATTTCAAATTTGAATCACAACCTTTAAAAGCTTGATTATCAACATCATTCTTGGGTTTGATCATTAGAAGCACAAAATTCTTGGTCGAAATCACTAATCTTTTCATCTGCCATGCATTAACAAGCGAAAGATTTGTTTTCTTGCTATGAGCTCTCACAATATATTCTACTCCATATTTGAATAAATGATATTTGTTTTCATGTCTATGGAAGATAGCTTTTCTATCATAAAGGTATGGGCTGCCCAAAACTATGCCACAGATATCTAATAGCACAACATCAAGCTCCACTTCATCTATGAAATTTGCAGTAATGGAAAATTTCAGTTTACACTTTCTAGTAACCTACAATTGCGCATTGTCACACACCCATCCAAGTGGATATGGTTTATTAAGTGGAAGGGTTTCCAAGTTTAAACTTTTGACAATGTTTTACGAGATAATATTGGCTTGAGAGCCACTATCGAAAAGCGTATCAATCTTGTTGTGTTTTGAGATCACCCTTATGTGAAAAAGTTCTATTCTATTCTTTTCATTTGGAGTTTCATTTTGTGAGTTTGAAGAACTAGTGCTAGCAATGGATTCTTTTCCTTTTAACCCCATGGGTGTGATTTTAGATTCATTACCCGAATTAGATCCCAAATCATGTTGAGTGGTTGTAGTTTTCTTTCATTTTCCCTTGTTTTTGTTTCTCTTTAGTGTCATTTCGGGATGAAGCTTCCAACAATGAATTCATCGTGACCCTCCCTAGAACAATGTTTGCATATAACTTTCTCTCCTTCTTTTCTGATAGACGCATTTTTCTTTGCCTTCCCTTCGGAAGACTTTTCCTTTCCTTTACTCTTAAATGGACTTTTACTACCTTATTCTGGGGTGTTTTCCCCCTTTCCTCAAGATGAGTGGCTTGCACACACACATCATCTATATTATTGGGATTAAACATTAAGATAGTACACATAAGTTAACTATGTAAACCCACTATGTAATTCAGCAATGTGTCATGTAATTGCAAATCTACACCTAACATTAAAGACCTTTTTCTGAATTCTTTGGTGTAATCTTGCACATTTTGACCTTTAAGCTATCTAAAGTTCTACTAATTCATGATGGCTTTCTACATATAATCTAGAAGGTAGAATTGTCTTTTGATTGCAGCAATGAAATCAATCCAAGAAATTGAGATCTTACTTTGATTTTTAATCTCCTCTTGGGTCTTTGATTCCCACCATACTAGTGTTGCACCCTCCATTCTCAAGGAAGCTAAATGAATCTTTATGTCATCTTCTTGAAGGTTTTTAATCTTGCAACAGACCTCCAACTGATGAATCCAATTATCAAGCTTCTTTGCATTCACTTCACCATTATACATGGGCAGCTCAAATTTAACCTCAAGTTTTAAAAAAGTGATTTATCAGTTCCTTTTGAAGTATGATGATGAGTATGAGTAAGGGTTGTGTTAGTGGAAGAGGGTGAACATGCTTGTGAAGAAGAAGATGAAGAATATGGTGGAGAGGGTGGAGGTTTGTCTCCATTTCCATTTCCATTTCCTTTGGGAGTTTTGGAACATTCCCCTTGCAACTTGGTACTCCTCTCTTCATAGAGGACCTTCACCATCTTTGTCATATCAAATAAAGAATTTCTAAAGGTCTTCTCATCTTCTGTCATTTTTGTAGGTTATCCTTCATGAGACATGATCTCTGGAGTGTCAATTGCAACTTGAGGTTGAACTAGTGTTGGCAACCTTGCTCTCCTTCCCCTTGACCCAAATTCAAGGTTTCCAACCAGATTCCCTTCTCCTCTTTTGAGTTTTAACCTTGTAAGCATGACATAAACTTGCAAATAGTTAAATCCTTCTTTCACAAAGAAAACCTAGTCCTCTAATACCAAATTGATCTGATTTAGAATAGTAGATTGTTTTACTAAGATCCTCCTCATATTAGAAACAAAATGCTTTCATTGTGCTTAAGGATTTATGAATTTTTGCAAGTCAAAAATGAGTTTTTATGTTAATTTTATGAGCAATTTAACATAAATAAGAGATTGAACAACAACATAAACATGCACATAACATCATCAAAAACACATCACAACAGGAACAAAATAAATGAGTTCACCCCTCCTGGGATACATCTCCTTTGTACAGCTTCCAATGGCTTGGGCATATCTATTATTCTCAAAAGTGTAAAAAAATGTGTTTACAATGCTCAAATACTTCTAAAACCTGCTCCAATGAGTTCAGAATGTCCAAAAATGGCTATCTAGCCTCTCTTTGCATCCAATTTGGTGGAAAATTGAAGAAGTTATGACCTCTCCTAGTTTTCCCAATATTTGCTCCACAAATTGCACCATTTTCGAAATGATCCTACTATTTGGCTCCAAAAAGCACTAACTGGCTGAAAATTTCACCGCACGGGGGCCATAAGCTATTAGCACTAACAGCTCCATTTCAAATTGCAATCGGTGAGAACTGGCGGGTCTTATGGTTTGTGAACGCGACATGGGTGATATGTGATTGCGATAAGAGGAGGGCCCGATGGAACCATCAACTACAGTATAATCTGTATCACATCTTAAATATATCGCAAACGGCAAAGCCAGGGTAATTCATATAATGGGACTTGCACTATGTGATATGCGGTTGCGATATCGCATCGCAACTCGTGTTAGGTCCCTATAATACTAGTGATTCCCCCATTACTATTGTCATTGTAGCCCTTATTGTTATCGTTGTGCCCCTATTGTCCCCATATTGTTATTATTGTGCCCCATAGAAGCCCACTATTGTTATTGTTGTGCCCTTATATTATTATTGTTATGTAGGCTTTGATTATATTGTGACCCCTAAAACTCCTATATATAGAAAGGAGGCTTTGCCATTTGTATCATCCAAGAATTGCTCATTTTTTTAATGTAAAGGAGGTTTCCCCCTCGAAGAGGCTGATTCTGAAGTCATTGATCTATCTTTTCTATCTTTTTGTGAGTTAGTTTCATAACATTTGGTATCAGAGCTTTGGATTCTAGGGTTTTGCCGCTCCAAAACAAGTCATCATGGAATTTTTTCTGTAACTTTTTTTCTGAGAATTTTCAGAAGCTAAAAAAAAACCCATTTGAGCCTCAATCTTCATGATCCTCGGGTCCAAATTTTAGATCTTTTCTCGCTATATGTTCAAAGATATGATCCAAGAAATTTAGGGTTTTTGCAACCTCTTGAATTACATTCCAAACAGATGACCTTGGAAAAATTGTCATAACTTTCTCTCTGAGAATCAAATTGAAATTTCATAAGAAGTCAAAGAAATAGGACGGAATTTACTTTTCTGTGTATTTTTTCATGTCCAACGGTTGAAACAATGACATGTGGCAGGTCATATAAGTTTGATCTTCTGAACTAGTTTATAATCAAGTCATTGTAGGGGATTTGGAATAACTCTTTATTGAAGAATCCAATATTGATAAAACTGGAGGCATTTGAAAGAGGACACAGAGGGCTATTGCAAGTTGCAATTTCATACCTTGGAGATCCGAAATTTTAGAGATACAACGTATACAAGATCGATATCTTAAAAGTAAAAAAAATAATGACTCAAATTAAGAAAATAGAAACACCTAGTAAGCAAAATTGGATGGATTATTTGAATAATGTGATCGAAGCTAAGATAAATAGTTTTATATGTGCCATGGAAGCATATTTGGAAAAAGGCATGGAATATTTGAAGAAATACATGGAATATTTGAAGAAAGACATGGAAGGTTTGAAGGAAGGTGGGACAAAGATGCCACAAGAAAGACCTCCTAATGACAAAAAGGTAGTAGAGGAAACTCATGATGAGAAAAAAATAAATTTTAATCATGATTTCATAGAATCTAACATTGGATTGAAGACCCACCATATTCCAAAGATCGATATGAGGAATTTTGATGGCAAGGATCCCGTAACATGGATACTACAAATGGAGCAATATTTCAATCTCCATAATGTGCAAAACACACAAAAAGTACGCATTGCAACTTTATATTTGGAACCAAAGAAGTTTGTATGGTCTCGATGGCTTTGCTCTCGTAAACAAATTGTCACTTGGGCAATTTTTACGGAAGAAATGATAGCACATTATGAGGATACAAAAAGCAACACTTTTTTTAGCCAATTAATAAACCTCAAACAAAAGGGTTCAATGATGGAGCACATTAAGGACTTCCAAAAATTGAATATAAGGGTAAATGATATTCCAGAGGAGCATAGGATTGATGTGTTTATAGGGACTTTAAAGGTTAACATCCAACATGAGGTTCGCCTTTGGGAACTTGACTTATTGGAGAAGGCATTCAGGATGGCAAGAAAAATGGAAAGAAAAATTATGGCAACAATGAAGCCTACCACTCACAACTATAAGGATGGAAGTGTTGTTTCCGCTAGCCTTCCACAACCTACAAGGTTGACACCCAACAATTGGAAGAAAAAAGAGCAAAATGGCTTTGTTACATTTGTGATAGAAAATACACTAAAGGTCATAAGTGTGTTGAGAAGAAATTATTTTACATATATTGTGAAGAGGATGAAGAAAAGGAACAAGAAACGTCAAAAGAAGAGGATATCCACCAAGAACAAACCCTATATAAATAAGAAATAAATCCAACCATATCTTGTAATGCATTGGCTAGAATTACCACTCCTCAAACTATCAATATAGAAGGACATATCAAGAAGAAAAATTTGTTAGCCACCTAATTTGCTCTCTTTTGACCATTTTTCCCTTCCTAAATTATAACCATTTACCAATGTTTTACCTCTCTTATAGACCCTCATCTCGCACTAGTCCAATAACGATGACATATTTCGCACGAACTTTATATTTCATCTTTTTAACTTAACTTAGCATTAATTAATTATTTATTACATGATTTCTTGCTTATAATCACTCTTGTAACTTATCGATATCTCCAATGTTTGTTTGGTAGTCAAGTGCTTACCGTGACCACTGATCCTAGTGCAGTTTCGGATCTTGCACTGGTGCCAGCACAGCAAATCCTTGTAGTAGATTCAGACCTCCTTAATCACCGCCTCGTTTTGCACCGCTTCATCCATGACAGTAGGATAGATCTAAAGGCAGTCGAGCTCCAACCATGACAACAAGGAAATCCAAAGGCAGTCAAGATCGAACTTATGAAGAATGAACAGTTGGAGATTGGCTATGGCCAGTTTTGTTGAGTTGTCTAATTTTGAAGGTCAAGAAGCTAAATTCTGCATATCAGTTATGTAATTGGTTAAACAATCTTTTTGGCCTTTGGCCAAAGATCTATATAATGAAGAATGTAAATAGGACGAGATAGTTTTTTATAGAGTTTGTATAGAACAGAGATATAACCAGGGAGGTGGTAACAGGCTTGTATTTCGTTATCGCCCGAATATGGGCTGGACTATGTATTCACGCATGTATTTGCCTCTATAAATTAATAAGAAGGGAGCTCCGCCTCATGTTTCATAAATTGTATTTCTATGTTTGAAAGTTGATGAATTGATAAAGTACTGAGTAGCATTTCTATTCGAAAGGGAAATGCTGGTTGGCTAAGGCCCAGCCAACCCAGCACGTTTACCCTACTTTTTGTTCTTGTAATTTATGTTTATATTGTCAGGTGTGATTTAATTTACAACACATGTATTCCTGTTTGAGTGAAAGCGGATCTGCTGTGTGAAGTAGTTAAATTTCCTTTTCCTGCACCTAATTTCATATTGGTTTTCCCCCCTGGTCCAAGCAGGAGAAATAAACCTGCACTACTGCACATTGGTGTGCTATTCATTTTCCTACATTTGATTTCATATTGGTTTTCCCTGCCTGATCCAAGCAGGAGAAATAAACCTGCACCAGTGAACGTTGGTGTGCTATTCATTTTCTGCAGTTCTGTTTGATTTGGTTTTCCCCACCTGGTCCAAGCAAGAGAAATGAACCTGCACCAGTGCACGTTGATGTGATGCAGCAAGCCTTTTTAGTTTACTTCCAGAAGTTTTCTTGCTTTCATTAAATACTTCATGATAGGATAAATTATATGGATTCTTTATCTATTTCTACATTCTGTTAAAATCAGAAACATTCATTTTTATGTGTGCAATTTGATTTCACGGTATAATAACACTTACAGTAACTAAGCACTTATTTCAAGAATTAAATGCTAAGTGTAAGAAGCTTTGATCTGGCATAAGAACTATTTTCTTGCCACAGCATCTAAGTGCTCTGAACCTCAAAAAGTTCAAGCCCTTGCACGAAGTAAAATGATTTGAGTACAGACACCATTTATACCCTCTGCATAAATATTTGTTCCTACACTAGTGCAAGCAGACTGCGATAGTGCAGGACAGATTAGTGTAAGAAGGAAATCTCTACATAAGCAAGTTTGAAGGGCCTATCTGATGAGATTGCTAAAGAGTCTCTGCTAAAGAAAAACACACACTCAGTAGTTAATCAATAGCTAGCTAAAGTGATTGCCCCTTTATTTCTAAATCTCTTTTGCAAATGCATTCTTCCTTGTTCCAGTATTAGATTATTTTGATGGTTCAAGTTGCCTTTTTCTCTTTTTAGTTTGATTTTGCAACCTTTCCTTTAAAGAAAGTAGGGATTGACATTAGAAATATTCATACCATCTTTGGCATTGCATGTGCTTCATCTCTGAGTTTATGAATCCCCCGGATTGACAATTTAAGTGTTGAGGAGTTTTCTTAAGTGTAGTTCTTGCACCCAACATTTTGGCACCATTGCCAGGGAGGCGATTTGATTTGGTAAGAAGTTTTTGATTATACAATAGAGGTAATTTTTCCTTTATTTTTTCACAGGAAAAACTTCTTTGAAGGAATTTTACTGGTGTTGATTGATTTCTAACAGCATTTTTATTAGAAATTGTTTTGTTATTTTTCTTTCTTTTGAAATGAATCCCTAGAAAAGGTAGGGATTCAAAGCCCACTAAGGGCCGAAAGAATTCTGAAAACAATTCTCATATTGGGTCTCCTTCTGTGAGCAGGAAGCCCAATCCAATTCAAACCCATCACGCAGGAACAGTCCACCTGGATTCTAGTGACAACAGCCCAGGTGTGGTTCAGTCTGTTGGGGCAAAAGGGAAACAATGGCAGACCGTGAAGATCATGTGGAAGGGATTGGTGAAAACTAGGTAAGTGGGGAACAATCCACTTTTGTGTTTCCAATTGTGGACCCCGATACTGTGGCACAAATGAAGAATATTCCACCATCAGCTCTCCCTCATTTCCATGGTAAAGTTCATGAAGATCCCGACTCTTTTTTATTCGAGTTTGATATTCTGTGTAGAAGTTATGATTATTCAACTGATGCTCAGAAGCTAAGATTATTTCCTGTTACTCTCAAGGACTCAGCTTTACGCTAGTTTATGGGGTTAGGAGGAAACATTATAGCCTCTTGGGACCAAATGAAGAGAGTGTTTTTATATAAGTATCAAGGATATTGCAAAACTCGGGACATGCAGGATGATATTTTTACAATTATACAGGATGATGGTGAAACTCTTGAAGATTATCTAGAAAGATTTCTGTATATTCTACAAAGGTCGAAACTTAAGATTGATTCTAGTACTATTAGAACCTTGTTCTTAAGAGGACTTACTGATAATGCTAGAAATAATTTAAATATGTTAGGACAAGGTGATATTTCTCAGCAAACTTTCGAACAAATTTGTGAATTGTGCAAGAAATTTTCAATAAATCAGTATAGATCCGGTAGAGGAACTCGAAATAGAAATAGAAAAACTAAATCTACAGATGCTATGATTATTGGACTAGAAAATAAAATGGAAAACATGAAAATTGATATAATGAATATTGTTACCAAACAGTTGGACTCTTTAAAGTTTCAGCAAAAACTCATGAAGGAACAAGAGTCATTAAGTATTTTCTATCCTAAATGTAGAGACAAGCATCCTCCTAAAGAATGTCCTCTTAATTTGAAAGAAACTAATAAGTGTGCTATGTGTGCAGAAGACCATTTCATAGGAAAATGTCCCTCTATACCAGGACTTAAAGCTGTATTTATAGGGGGACAGCCTGAAGCTGAATACTTGTATGCTATGGGAGCAAAAAGAAATTGGCCTCAGGTAGGTGCAGGTATGGCTCCTGAATTTTCTCCACACTATTTTGGTTATATTTCACATGCATATTCTTATCCTAACACTAATTAGTAGTGGTAGTATGGCAACAAGGTTGGAGAGGGCCAACTCATTCTCCATATTCCTACCAGCCACCCATGCAGTCATATCCATCTACGCATACACCTTATTCAATGCCTCAACCTCCGAGTCAGTCTACTCCACCATTACCTTTACCTCCACCTTTTCGAACTCCTCAGTTTCCTTCTCAACCTATGCCCAATCCTAACAATAATAAAGCAGTGCAAATGATCTATGTAACAAACCCACCTTTATTCGAGTACCAGTCTATTCCAATTGGGGTTCATAATATTCAATTAAGATTAGGAAGGACTGTAATACTAGAAAATCAGAAGCAACCGACAGTGATTGTTGAAGAGAAAGAAGAAGAGGAAACTCTTAATCATTCTCCAAAAGTTGTCACTAAGTAGCCCTTACTCTCTGAGTCCTTGCCACCTTCTTCCAACCAGCCTCCCTTCCCAGAGAGGCTAGTAATGGAAAGAAGTGAGCCTATTTCTGAGACTAGCTTGGCATCAGAGCTTTGGAATCTTTTCATTAAGATACCTCTACTCCAAGCCATCAAAGAGATCCCTATTTGTACCAAGATTATTAAGGAACTTTGTCTCAAGAAACCCGGGAGGAAGATATTGGAACCCCAAACCAATCAATTTGTTGGTAGGGCAGCAGAGTTGATGACGGGATGTGTGTCTATGGAAAAATATATTGATCCCGGAAACCCTGTTGTCTCAGTTCATATTGGTAATGTCCTTGTCTCTAATGTTCTTATAGACCTGGGAGTAGCCATTAATGTCATGACTAAGCAAACCATGGATCAACTTCGGTTATCTCATCTTCGCCCTACTCCCACTATGCTTGAATTAGCAAATAGATCTAAAATTAAGCCAGAAGGAGTATTGGACGATGTGATCATCTCATTAGACTCTTGGGAATATCCTATTGATTTCATTGTGCTTCAGCCAAAGAACCCACTAGGAGGACATCCCTTGATCTTGGGTCGACCATGGCTTGCTACAGCCAATGCATATATTGGATGTCACTCCAATGATATGTGTATTTCGCATGGAGATTCTAGGAAGAAAGTTACCTTATAAGCCCCTGCCAGATCCATTCAGGACCTTTGAGATACTTTATGGTTAGATCAGAGCAGTGATGAGGAGACTCAACCCATTCCCTTTATCCATCAACATACTAGGTCTTCACAAGAAGATGAGATTCAAGATTTCCTGAATAATCTAGACACTATGCCTAATTTTGAGCTATTGAGCCAGATTTTCAGCCTAGATTTTCAAGATAACCATGATTCTCATTCTTTTGTACCACTACATTTGACCACCCCCTTGAGTACTCCTAAGCTTGATACTACTCTTGTTGAGATTAGCCCCGGTAAATCCTTGTATATTAGTTCATATTTGGACTCATCTCAGTGAGAGCAACTTGTGAATTTGTTGCAAAACCATCATAGTGCCTTTTCATGGGGCTATGAGATATGAAGGGCATCCCCCATGAAACTTGCACACATCATATCTATATTGAGGAAGGAGCCCGACCTGCCCAACAACCCCAGAGGCAAATGAATCCAGCTCTAAGAGATATTGTGAAGGAAGAAGTACAGAAACTCTTGGATGCCAGTTTTATCTATCCTATTTTCGACAGTTAGTGGGTCTCTCCATTAGTGCTAGTACCTAGAAAGATGGAAGATGGCATGTTTGTATTGATTATCGAGAATTAAACAAAGCCACTCTCAAAGATTATTTCCCTCTCCCATTCATTGACCAAGTGCTTGATACCCTTGCAGGAAAGGAATACTTTTCCTTTTTGGATGGCTTCAATGGTTATAACCAAATACAAATTGCACTTGAAGATCAAGATAAAACTACTTTTACATGCCCATGGGGTACATTTGCTTATAAAGTGCTTCCCTTTGGATTATGTAATGCCCCAACTACCTTTCAAAGGGCAGTCTTGGCTATTTTTGCTGATCTAGAATTTGTGGAAATTTATATGGATGACTTTTCTGTGTTTGGAAATTCTTTTCAGGAAGCTCTTAAAAACTTGGAAAAAGTACTTCTTCGTTGTGAGGAAGCTCATCTTGCTTTAAGAGACAAGAAATGCATATTGATGTGCAAAGCAGGAGTGGTACTTGGTCATTTGATTTCTAGT
>APFE031515711.1:332372-342925 GCA_000404065.3 Pinus taeda
GAAAGAGAACAGGTGATAAAACTCAAAGCACTCCTACTAACACAGTTGAAAGAACTAGTAGAGAAGAAAGACTATCTAAAAGGAGGAACAAAAAGACCGTGGGTAAAAATCCAACAAAATCAAAAGAGAAAATAAGCGTTGAGGTTGTGCATCAAACCCCTTCCTCAGAAGAAGACCATCAAGTATTATCTGAGAGACTAGTTCACCTTCAGGAACAGTCAGCTATGGCCAAAAAGAAAGGAAAAGAAAAACAGAAGGAACAAGACAGTAGTCCACAGCATGTAAGAAGAAGCACCAGGCTTAAAGGAAAGTGGAAGAAAGCACAAACAAAAGGACCCCATTTTATTGATTTGGGAGGAGGAACACCTCAACAAACTCCAGTTGGTCGTAGTCCACCTCATTCTCAGCCAAACTTTGAAACTAGTCCTTAGGATGTTGACATGAGTCCTTTTCAGCCAAATTTTGAAGTCAATTCTCCTCCACAGCATTTTGGGGACAGCCCAAGGAAAATGACACCCGAGATAGATCCAAAGCAGCAAGAGTTGTATGATTACATTGAATCCTTAGAAAGAACAGCCACGGGTCCCAGCACTTCATCCACTCAGCCTCACACAACACAAGAAGCTCTACTCCAATCGTTGAAACAAGAAGTCTTTGAGTTGGAGGTTTTAAATAGACATATTAAAAATGAAAATGAAGCATTAAAGGAGCAAAATCAAATTGGACAAGATCATTCATGACAACACTATGTTACATCTGGGACTGTGGCACAAAAAGAACAGGAAATTGAAGAAGAAATGCAAGAAGATAAGTAGAGCACTGGTTAATCTCAAATTCAGATGCTTGATGAAGAAGCCCAGGATGTTAGCAGCACCAAGAAAGAGGAGAAGAGGACTGGATGTACTGGCAGAGGTATCAGATCATATGAATTGAAGGAGGGTGATCAAAATTTTGGTTGCATGGGGACATGCAACACCTTCACAGTGGGGGTATGTTGAGTCCCAAACATGCATCTTTCCTATACACCTTTCTAGACCTTTTCCATTTACCTGGACCTCCTAAGTCATCAACATCATTGTATATTAATCATAAAAGAGCATTTAAAGTGGTTTTTAACTATGTTTTGTGTCTACTATTTGAATTAGATTTTTGCTCATTGAGTTGTGGAATCTTGTCACTTTCTGCAACTACTTCAACTTTCTGCAGCCATTTTGTTAAAGTCTATATTTCAGGTGTCTTCAGGCAAATCAAGCCACATGGGCAAGTCGGAAATGACATGGATATAGACTGAGTCCTATTGGCTCAGTCGAATTCACCAAAGAATGTCGTGGTCAAAGGTAGTCAAGCAGTGGTCAAATTAAGAGTCCTACGGTGACAGAACTTCGTTTTTCACCACGTGAAGGTGTGCGTGGCCATTCCTAAATCTCAGGGGACATATCAACACCTTTGGACTGCTCCATAAGCCGAATCCAACAGCCAACCTCCATAGATTTAATCTTCACGGCAGCCATAATGCTAGATTCTTGGACGTGCTTGTTCACGTGTCTTTTATCAGCGCAGATTGTAGGAAAGTAGTTATGTCATACTCTGTTATAAATAATGTGTTCTCATACGCATAGTAGTTAGCTTTTGTAATGTAATTTTGACTATTAATGAGCCCACTGTGCCGTGACTTTATTTCTGTGTTATGATTGCATTTTGAATAGTTGAGAAGACTCTGCTTATAAGCTCAATTTGTGGTTGATAGCTGACTACCCGAGGTTGTGCAGAGGGCCCCTGTACACACCGAGGTTTTGTTTATTTCTGTATAGTTTCATGCTTTATTTCTTTACGTTCCTTATGCCATAATCATTCACATGTATATATTGCATTGCTTATGGTATTCACGTTTTATTTCTATCCATAATTTTACATGCTTTTATAATGCTATTAACTGATTAGTGTCTTCATTCCAAATTACAGTAGGCAGCCCGGGCATTTGCACATAGTTTTAAAATGACTAATGACATGGAAACAGTCTTATCTTTCTGCTGATTTATTTTTCTTAGTTTTTAATTCCAGCATTGTTTTGTTTATTCCAGTTATGTTCATTGGCTTTATTAGTTAGTTTAGATATTTTATTGCTCATGTCATTTTCAGTTACCTCCGAAAGCCATAGCGAGACTAATGGTGAGGGATTGAAGTATGAGTGTGTAGTTTGATATTAGTTTATTTTTATGCAAGTTATTATTGAATTGCTCATGTCATTTTCAGTTACCTCAGAAAGCCATAGCAAGACTAATGGTGAGGGATTGAAGTATGAGTGTGTAATTTGATATTAGTTTATTTTCCTACAAATTAGATATCAGATTTCTCAAGTTGTTTATGATTACCTCCGAAAGCCATAGCGAGACTAATGGCGAGGTGTCAAAGTATGAATCGATGTAATTTGATTTTAGCTTTACTTTGCTTGCAATTTTTTTATTTATTTGAGTACAGTTTCTTTTGTATTTAGACAGCAGCATGGATAATGGTTCCATGATCAATAGTTCAATGTTTGTTTGATTATAATAGTGGCACATTTTCATTTTCTTTTAGGAATTAATTTCATCATTGCATGTTGTAAAACCTTTTTGAAAGTTTGAAGTTTTGGAAATCAACATAAAGGACATCATTGCCTTGAACATTTATATCCATACTTGTCTTTTAGAATTTCCATCTCTCATTAGGAAATCAACGAAGATAAAGACCCCCAAAACATAAAAATCAAAAACGAAAAAGTAAGAAATAGGTTATCTTGCACATATAGTGCACCGCATTTCGTCAGCTTACGAATCCCAGATTGACAATTAAATGCAGCAATTTAGGACACTCTAAATTGACCAAACAATCATTCCGCGATTAAATATTTGATGAATAAACCATTAACTAGCGGTAGAGTGACTAGGTGGTTACTATTGTTGTAGGAATTTAATATTACTATTGTTGATAGACCAGGAAAATCTAATGTTATAGCAGATTTTCTTTCTAGATTAGATAATCCTGGTGAAGAAACTCCTATTAATGATGATTTTCTGGATGAACATCTTTTTTCTATGTCAACAGATTCCCTATGGTTTGCTGACATTGTTAATTACTTGGTTGGTTACTGGGAAAACACCACCCCCCACTTGTACGCTCATGAAAAGAGGATTATTGTTCAGAAAAGTGTTGCATATTCCTAGATTCAAGGAGATCTCTTTACACTGGTCCAGATCTGATTATCCGTAGGTGTGTAAGAGAGGAGGAAGTGTTTGACATATTGAAATCTGCTCATGATGAACCTTGTGGAGGCTACTTCACTGATAAGCAGACTGCATATAAATTATTGTGTGCTGACTACTTTCGGCCTTCCTTGTTTAAGGATGCCAAACATTGTGTCAGGCATTGTGATAGCTGTCAACGAATGGGCCAGCCTAATCAAACCAATGAAATGCCTTTATGCCCCCAAGTTATGATTAAGCCATTTGAAAAATGGGCTATTGATTTTATAGGGCCAAAAAATCCAACATCATTAAGTAAAAAGCATATCTTGGTTTATACAGATTTTGTTACGAAATGGGTAGAAGCTAAAGCTGTGTCTTTTGCTACAGAAAAAGTTGTTGTTGATTTTCTTTTTACTAAAATATTTACTAGATTTGGTTGTTTCTGACAATGGTCTGCAGTTTATTTCTAATATTTTACAGGGTGTGATGGAGCAATATAAGATCTAGCACAGGAAATCCACGTCGTATCACCCACAAGCAAATGGCCAGGTGGAATCCATGAACAAAGTGATCAAGTCCATTCTTACAAAGATAGTCAATATGCATCGGAAGGATTGGGTTGAACGATTACCAGAGGCTTTGTGGGCATACAACCACTTGGAGAAATAGCATGGGACATACACCATATGAGCTAGTATATGGCAAACAAGTTCTGTTACCAATTGAATTCCAAATCAAAACTTTCAGAACTGCAGTTCAGTTAGGACTAGATCTCTTTGAGGCACAACAATAGTGTCTTCTCCAATTAAATGAGTTAGATGAATTTCATAGGGATGTTGTTCAGCAGAACATACTAATTCAACAACAATGTAAAAGGTGGCATGACAAGTCTATTCAGAAAAAGAAATTCCAACCAGGTGATTGGGTGCTCCTTTATGATTCTAGATTTAAAATCTTTAAAGGGAAATTCCATACACATTGGATGGGACCTTATGAAGTGATCCGAGTATTTGAGAAAGGAGCAGTAGAAGTTATATTGATGGACAAAATTCATTATTCTTGGTAAATGGACACAGGTTAAAGAAGTATTTTTAGCCACTTACCAGGAAAGATTTTACACAACAAGTCCAACAGCAATTTGGGACGGTAGTGGTGAATGGTAATACCAACCTTTTGAAAACATGAATTATCTTTCTTCTTAAAAACAAAAATAAAAATAAGAAAAAAATATTTTCCTGTAATTATGAAAATCAGTTCGCTGACATGATTGCAGAAGGATCAACCTGAAACCCAGCTCGCTAGCAGGAAGATCAAAAATTTCTAATAAAAAATAAAATGTTGCTTGATCTTTAGATATGCTAACAACCACCAAGTAAATGCAAGTTCAGCAGAACTAGCCTTTATACAATTGGGGTAATTAGCATGGATATTTTTACTCAAGTAACACTTAATTTTCGCTGCAGTTATTTTTTCTTGCACCAGTCCAGGTAGACCTTCCAGAAAAATTTCTGCCTTTCTTCATATTCCACTTTCGTAATATTCCCTTAGTTTTCTTCTTCAATCCCGGAATAATTAACCTTCCCACATTCTTCTAAATTTACCCTATCCGCTTCAAAAAAATCCCACTTTACCCTTGAAATTTTTTTCCTATCCCACTTCTGTTTATTCCCTCTTTTGGTACTATTCTTGGAATCCCTGTAACAGAATTCCTTCCCATTTTGAAAATTCCCTTTTCCCACTTCTTTATTCCCTCAAGCATTTATTGCAGGATCTCGCACACAAAGAGAAAAAGGATATGCTCTGAAGCATCAAGAAAAGGCAAAGCAAATTTCCAGTATAAGTTGAGGAAGTCATGTGAAAATCCAGCCTATATTATTTAAATTCTTTATTTTTAGATATTATGCTTGCACCAATGCAAGCATGTTGTCCTATATGATAAAGCAAGTAGAATGATACTAGCAAAATAGTATAATTTAAGCGATGCAAGAAAATCAATGCAAGCATGCACCCCGTCAGCAACATAGTACAAGTTATTCTTTTCATAGCATACGGCATAGGAAAGTGGTTATCATGAAAATTTATATGAAGTCCTTTCACTTAACCGACAAGCACTTATGCTATCATACTAACTAGGAGAAAATTATTTAAAGTACAAGGTGTTTTTTAAGTTAGAAATCATGATCCCTTTTTTTTAATGAATGTTAAGTTCTTTTTTTTTTAATTATGAAGGAATGCGAAAATGTTTTAACCATTGCTTGGACATAATTCCCCTCTCCGCCATAATCCTAAACGTCCTTCACTCATAATTATTACCTCACCTAGCCGTTAAAATGCCGCCGCAAGTACCAATCTGGCCTGACCTCAAAGATGTCATGCATCTACGGTGAAGGAACCAGTGATACGATGGAAAGGATGGTGGACAGTTGGATCTCTATTTATAAGAGCCGATTTCCCCAGTATTGCATGTAGAATTCTTAACTATTCATAGCCATTAAGCAGCAATTTCGCCTGTTCAGAACGAACCCTCGTCTCTCAGCAAAGTAGAGCAGACTGTCGAGTATCGCAATAGTCTTGCACTATTGCGAGACTCGGGTTTTCTTCCACTTTTGCAGAAGTTTTACGGGCATGATAAAGAAGTGGCTTTATAGTCTACAAGGAGTTTTAGAAACAACCGAGTGAAAATTGGGCCTCTCAAATTTAAAGTTACAGAAGAATTCATAGCATCAGCGACAGGCTTGGAGAACACTGGTGAATAGTGGTTTAAGAATCAGAAGCTAGAAAGGAAGCGATGGCAACATTGCGTCGTTGATAAGAAGATAGAGGTAGACTGGAAGGTAGGAGTTCCGTGCAGTGCCCTGTTGGGTCAGTGGAAAGACCTCCTTTTCATCCTGCAGAAATTTTTGACCTACGAGGGAAGATACACCCGCACCTTGGTATATCATTTTAGAATGCTGCAACATTTTGAAGCCGGCCAGCACGTTCGGTGGAGGATGAATTTCCCTTATTTTCTGCTTAAGAGCTTGGAGAAAATGGCTAAAAGTGTGCAGGACGGACAGGTAGACCAGCCTAACACAAGGTTATATCACCACGGCCTAATAAAAATTTTGGTCCTGAAACAGCTAGAAGTGAAAGGTATGACATGGGAGGCGTTGTTAAAACAGCTGCACAAAGGGACAGCTGTTGGAAAGGAGATAGAGGACCCCGCCAGCACAAGCAAGGGGTTGAGCAAAAATGAAAAGGGAAGTCCTTCTTGCACTAGTGCAAAAAGGAAACGATCTGAAAAAGCAGAAAAGGCCTTATCTTCAAATAAGAAGACAGATAGCACACCAGTTGAAGAGACCCCTTCTACGCCCGAAAATGATAACCTGTCAGTCCTTGTAGACGCAAAAAAGTTTGCAGAGGTCGAAGATGATGCTCTTTTGGCCGATTTCATCAAAAATCCCCGGAAAAAGAATAAATTCTTTGATATAGGCAAAGAACCACATTCCCCACAAGGTGTGGAATCCCCTCCTGCACCAATACAAGAAGAAGCACCATCACGAGAAGAAGAACCGAAAAAAGAAGCAGAAGAAGAAGAGACAGGAGGAGAAGAACCAGATGACGAAGAAGCATAAGAAGAAGAAGAAGGAGGAGGAGGAGAAGAATTTGAAGAAGAAGAGGTGGAATCTGAAGAAGAAAAGGCAGAATCTGAAAAAGAAGAGGCAAAACCCACAAAAGAAGAAGCAGAAGAAGAATAAGAAGTAGGGGGAGAAGAATCCGTAGAAGAAGAAGCAGAAGCAGGAGAGGTAGGAGAAGAAGAACCAGAGAAGGAAGAACCGGAAGAAGAAGAACCAGAGCGAGAAGAGTTTCCTGATGTAACCATGGTGGATATGGAGGTCCCTGAGGAAGACACAACCCCTGTTGAGACAGAAAAGGAAAAATATTTGGTAACTCCTGCTGCTCAGGTAGTTGAACTAGAGCTTCAAGTGCAGAACTTAGAGCAACTTGTAGCCAAAGCGGAGGAGGATAAAGAACAGAGTAGAGGAGAATTGATAGCAAAAATCTAGAAGAAGAAAAGAGAAGTTAAAGTCTGGAAGTACTGAGTTGTGCAATGTTTCAGGCGACTTAAAAAGGTGACAAAGAAGTTAAAGAACATCATAAAGAAGAAGTCTGAAACATTACAGGTTGATGACAGTATGCCAAAGTAGGATTGAGCTGGAATGCTCAAAGTTTTGAAGTTTTTTGCAGAGGTAAAGAGTTGTGTGAGGACACATAACAGTTTAGGGATGGGAGGATGTTAGCCCCCTAATCTGCTCTATTTTGACCATTTTTCCCTTTCCTAAATTATAACCATTTACCGTTGTTTTACCTCTCTTCTACACCCTCATCTTGCACTAGTCCAAGAACGATGACATATTTCGCATGAACTTTATATTTCATATTCTTAACTTAACTTAGCATTAATTAATTATTTATTACATGATTTATTGCTTATAATCGCTCTTGTAACTTATCGATATCTCCAATGTTTGTTTGGTAGTCAAGTGCTTACCATGACCACTGAACCTAGCGCAAGATCGGATCTTGCACCGGTGCCAGCACAACAAATCCTTGCAGCAGATCCGAGCCTCCTTGATCACTGCCTCATTTTGCGTCGCTTCAACCACGATGGCAGGATAAATCTGAAGGCAGTCGAGCTCCAGCCATGATAGCAAGGTAATCCAAAGGTAGTCAAGATCGAACTTATGAAGAACGAATAGCTGGAGATTGGCTACAGCCAGTTTTGTTGAACTGCCTAATTTTGAAGGCCGAGAAGCTAAATTATGCATATCGGTTATGTAATTAGTTAAACAATATTTTTGGCCTTTGGCCAAAGATCTATATAATGAAGAATGTAAATAGGACGAGATAGTTTTTTATAGAGTTTGTATAGAACAGAGATATAGCCAGGGAGGTGGTAACATGCTTGTATTTTGTTATCGCCTAAATCTAGGCTGGACTATGTATTCATGCATGTATTTGCCTCTATGAATTATTAAGAAGGGAGCTCCACCTCATGTTTCATAAATCGTATTTCTTTGTTTGAAAGATGATGAATTGATAAAGTACTGAGAAGCATTTATATTTGAAAGGGAAACATGCTGGTTGGCTAGGGCCTAGCCAACCCAGCATGTTTACCCTATTTTCTATTCTTGTAATTTATGCTTATATTGTCAGGTGTGATTTAATTTAAAACACATGTATTCCTATTTGAGTGAAAGCGAATCCATTGTGTGAAATAGTTAAATTTCCTTTTCCTGCACCTGATTTCGGATTGTTTTTCCTGCCTAGTCCAAGCAGGAGAAATAAACCTACACCAATGCACGTTGGTGTGCTATTCATTTTCCTACACTTGATTTCATATTGGTTTTCCCTGCCTGGTCCAAGCAGGAGAAATAAACCTGCACCAGTGCACGTTGGTGTGCTATTCATTTTCTGCAGTTCTGTTTGATTTGGTTTTCACCACTTGGTCCAAGCAGGAGAAATGAACCTGCACCAATGCACGTTGATGTGATGCAGCAAGCCTTTTTAGTTTACTTCCAGAATTTTTCTTGCTTTCATTAAATACTTCATGACAGGATAAATTATATGGATTCTTTCTCTATTTCTGCACTCTGTTAAAATCATAAACATTCATTTTTATGTGTGCAATTTTATTTCACGGTATAATAACACTTGCAGTAACTAAGCACTTATTTCAAGAATTAAATGCTAAGTGTAACAAGCTCTGATCTGGTGCAAGAACTAGTTTCTTGCCACGAGATCTGAGTGCTCTGAACCTGAGAAAGTTCAAGCCCTTGCATGAAGTAAAACGCTTTTAGTACAGACACCATTTATACCCTCTGCATAAATCTCTATTCCTGCACTAGTGCAAGCAGATTGCGATAGTGCATGACAGATTAGTGTAAGAAGGAAATCTCTACATAAGCAAGTTTGAAGGGCCCATCTGATGAGACTGCTAAAGTGTCTCTGCTAAAGAAAAACACACACTCAGTAGTTAATCAATAGTTAGCTAGAGTGATTGCCCCTTTATTTCTAATCTCTTTTGCAAATGCATTCTTCCTTGTTCTAGTCTTAGATTATTTTTATGGTTCAAGTTGCCTTTTTTTCTTTTTAGTTTGATTCTGCAACCTTTCCTTTAAAGAAAGTAGGGATTGACATTAGAAATATTCATACCATCTCTGGCATTGTCTGTGCTTCGTCTCTAAGTTTACAAATCCCCTGGGTTGACAATTTAAGTGTTGAGGAGTTTGCTTAAGTGTAATTCCTGCACCCAACAAAAGGTAATAGTGTTGATTGATTTGAGAAGTACCCATAATTTTATTCATTGTAAGATAGCCAAGAAATTGAATTGCTTCCTATATCTAGCACTAGAGTCTCAAGTAATTGTTGCAATTGGAGGAACCATAAATTGCTCTGAAAAGTGCCATAAATATCAAGCTATCCATGGGAGAATATTTATTGAATAGTCCAATGCTTTCCATTCCAATGGGTGGTGCTGATGTTGTACTAGGAGTCCAATGGCTACAATCCTTGGGTACAATAGCTTTTAATTTTCATGAAATTTTCTTTGGAAGGAAAGGAATTTGAATAAAGAGGTATCGTAGGGAAACCAGGAAAGATAATCAACTCTAATGGAATGACAAAGCTACTAAAGAAAGAACAACGAGGTGTAATTGCAAAATTATGCTCGCTAGAGGTTCTCACATCGAAATCATCTATTTCTCCATATCTCTAGAAATCCTTGGACAATCATTCCAAAGTATTTGAGACTCCCAAAGGTATCCCACCTATTCATTATCATGATCATGCTATTCATTTGATTCCATGAAGTGTTCCTCAAAACATAAGGCTTTACAGATATCCCTATGCCCAAAAGAGTGAAATTGAACATATGATTACAGAAATGCTAGAGGCTAGTATAATTCAACCTAGTCAAAGTTCTTTCTCTACTCCAGTAGTGTTGGTGCACAAGAAGGATAGATCATGGTGCATGTGTCTGGATTATAGGGAGCTCAACAAGCTCACTATTAAAGATAAATTTCCCATTCTTTTCATTGATGAAATATTGCATGAATTGCATGGATCAATTTACTTCACCAAGATGGATCTTTGTTCAGGATATCATCAAATCAGAATGAAGCTTGAAGACATTCCGAAAATAGAATTTAGAACTCATGAGGGTCATTATAAATTTTTGGTCATGCCTTTTGGCCTTACCAATGCACCTTCTACATTTCAAGGTTTGATGAATTCCATTTTCAAACCCTTCCTTAGAAAATTTGTGTTAGTATTTTTTGATGATATACT
>APFE031515711.1:351640-365683 GCA_000404065.3 Pinus taeda
ATATATATCACAATGTTGTTATATGCTCATGCTGCTAGGATCCTAGAATAATAATGAGGTGTATGCTACAAGATAGGATATAGAATGGTCAGTTGCTTTAAAGGCTTGATATATGAAGCTAAGCTCATGCTCCCTACTTATACCAACTTATGCATGAATCTAGAAATGATGCCAAAATTGTGTAATTGTCTTCCATCTTCACTACTTTCTTTCCTCACATTGACTTGAACTCCTTTAGCCACAAAAATATATGATCTTACCACAATATAGTCAAAAATAATTACTACTTAATGATTAGCTAAAAGTAAACCAAAATGTTAAATATCCCTCAGGTTTTGGTGCAGCAAAATTAGGGTTTAGTATAACAAAATTAGGGTTTATGAAATACTCTGCCCCTGACATAAACTCATCACTTTCCTATGTCTTCTGTAGCTTGAGAAACAATATCTAGCTTATTTTAACTCCTTGTCACCCTTTTGGTAAGCTTCTACGGACTTTTATCAGCTTTTAGGGTTTCTCCTTTGTTCTTCCCAGCGTATCTGTTTTCCTCTGTCTTTTTCTACTCTTCCAAGTCTGCTCAGTTTTTTCTTCTTCATCGAGGATGATAATTGTTTCTTTGAACTTAGGATTCATTCTATCTTTGAAATTCAACCTCAATTTGTTAGTAGGATGAGTGTGAGGTCATTTGCCCTAAACCCTAGCCTCTGTCTCAGATTCCTCAACCTCTGTTTCAACTTTCTATTTGCCCTTTTTTCTTTTTGAGATATTATGTTTTATTTCTTCCTCCTCTACTATAACTCTCTACTGGTTTCTTTGGCTTCTAGGACTCCCTTCATCAACTTCAACTTCTGGCATCTTTATATGGATCTCCTCATGTTTTTCAACCTCGGGTTGGATAGATTCTCTTTTGGTCTCATGAGCTACAGATTGAGAAGGAACTCTGTTTTGGCAATTTTTTTATCTTCTAGGTACAAGTGGGTTTTGGTTCCTTTGCCTCATTTTCCTTAATTATTATACTTGCTTATTAACTCATGAGTGTATAAAATCTTAATGAGGTTGTGATGACAAATATCATGATCTTGTAATTTAAGTCTCTTCCTTGCCTTAGTGCACATTCTCAACAAATTTTGATGTAGGAAATATGGAAAATTCATTTTCCTCAAACCTACTAAGTGACAAAGAAACCTCATGTGATATATGTAAGCTTTGGAATACCTGCCTTCAAAGGTGAAGAAAAGTTGGACAGTTCTAAGTGCAGCAACCCATTGAGGTTTTAGTTTTCTTTGGAGGACCCCTACATCCCAAACTTTATTTTGACAGTCTTCTTTCAGGAAGACATTTAAATCCACATTCAGCAACCTTTGCTTCTTGAACCATCTTTCACCTTTTCTAGGGAACCCGTGGCTTCAGCAATAGACTCCTCTATGACAGGGAACTGCAATGTCCTGATTCCAATTGTGTTGTCATCGAAGGAGAAGATACAATCATGGAACCATCTAAGGTTATACCCATTAAAACATTGAAATATTGGTTCCCAACCTACATCTCAGAAAAGATCAAGCATTCCAGGGTACACTTCGAAGTACATGTCATCAGGTTTAAACCTCTTCATGTGGAAAAACCGACCCACTTGCAATGATCCAAGACCTGTGAACACCTTTTTGACCTTGAAATTCCTTAAAAAAGGGCTGCAAGATAACTAGCAACCTTTCCTCACTAGGAAACTACAATCTAGGTTTGCTAGAAAAATCAGCTTTAAGAAAAATAGGGAAAACAAGGGTTTTATCTTAAACGGCTCAATTGGGCTCAAAAATGCTGGAAAATTTCATATCATACAAGAGGAGGAAAAATATTTTACACATATCCACTTGAGTACACAAAAAGTATGGGTTAACAAGTCGGAAATCAAGTTTTAATTTTTTTCAAAAAGCGCTACGAAAACATTTCATAAAGCCACCCGATTTTTTAATATAGGTCAAATCACTAAGTGAAATTTTGCATAGACTTAAGGTTAGGTAAAAGAGTTTTAATGACACATTTCCCTAGGCTTAGCAAACCTTATAATGAATATAATACCTCCCTTTACATGATTATGACTTGCAAAACGATATAAGAACATCATTTAAGACCCTGTGCCTAATCCATCGGTAAACTTCTGAAATATGCAAATGTAACTCTTCTTTATTCTGAAAGTAAACATTTAGAAACTACTTAACTGAACTATGCAACTGAAATTTCTATAAAGTGTGACAACTCTTCATCAGGATCTTATGGCCTTCATCTTGGGCTTCAAATCCTTCAAAATGGTTATCCAATTCTACAAATTTCTTTGAACATGAATATATACAATGAATTGTGATATTGACATTTCTCAAACCAGGAAATGTTTCAGGAAGCGTCCATTAACTATACCTCCACTCAATAGCACTAAATTTAAGTCCTCCAAAAGGAAAGAATTCTTACCTCTGAACACACAGAAATCCTATTAGGCCCTTTCCATAAATGATCAAATTTTCCATGTTTCCCTTTTTCCTCAAATCTAGCATCTCATTTCAGGACTAAATCATGGACCTTAAAGTCATCCTCCTTGAGCTTCTTATCATGAATCTATTTCATTTTGTCCTCAAAATTTAAGGTTTCTAACATACTGTCTCTCTTAATTATTATACTCCAATAAGTTGATTAGTCCTTCTTTGAAAACCATCAGGTTTTGCCTCATGTTCCTACAACAATCTCATCACTGGTAGACTTAATGAAACTAGAAAATTTTCCTTTGTCATAGACTAATTGAAATGGTGATGTACCAATGGATATTTTTATTTTGATCCTATCTACCTGTTGATGCCTCTAAAACCGCTGCATCAACATCCGGGAAAACCACCTGGTCCGGACCTTAGTGCAGCTCCTTTTCAGTTTGGTGTGGTGGCTCCGAATGGATGTAATGGGACCTGTTTCCCAGTGATATATGAGTTGATGGGTGATTGGTTTGTAATGTATAACAAGAGTGATAAGTGCTCTATTCTAAAGTGCAAAAATATACAAAGATAACTAATCTATCCCAGGTGCTTTTCTAACAATGTGATTCTTGATTATTTCTATTAACAAATAAACATAAAGATGACTTATTCATAACATAGAAATATGCATTCATATGATGATTACTTTGTTTAATTAATTAAACAAAGTAATAATTAAAACATTATTGCATTGATCATAATATATTACTAACATATATATTTAAAAGATGTAAACTCTGAAACATTCAAAAGTGACAAGTTAAAGAATTGTTTTAGAAACATATACATATCAATAATAGCAAAGTTGATACATGCTAATTCACATAGAGAAATAAAGCGAAAACATAGATAATAGTACCGTATGCATTTATATCTCCTCTGATGTAAATCACATTCACATTCTGCCTTCTAATTTGGGAATACTTTCACAGGATGCAAAAGTGAAAATCTCATAAAAGCCTTCTTTGTCAAAATTCAGAATTCTGGTCCAGTCTTTTGTAAAAAATATATATCGGAAGTACAGTAGTGCAACCTTCGATTAAGTCTTAATACAAAATTGTGGACCTCTTCTAAAAACATGAAAGGGTCTTTAAATACCACAAATAACAACAAACTATGAAAGAAAGTTGCTATGCACTGGTATAACAAAAACACATAAATCTGGGATTTATCCTGAAAATAGTAGTGTTGCGGTGGTCGAATGGATTCAATGTATCGGCTTATCTTCTTGTGATCACAGTTGACAAATGGCGAGCATTGGCTGGATCTCTGGTGGCTGACTCATCCAGGAGTGTAACTGAGTTGTATATGTGGCATCGACAAGTTCAGGGATCATGCAGTTGATTGCATCCGTGAGACACTTCATCTCCATTTGCTGACTGTGTGGTTTAACAAGGAAAAACCAAAATGTTTCCCATGTTAGGCTTTGAATGCCTCTTATCAATTTTTCTCTTTGCAATATCCCTTGCTTCGAATGTTGTTCCAACAATTTTACCTTTGGGAGTTTGCCTGGAGAGAAATCTGTAATTAGATTAGATAAATGCAGACTGTTGTTGATTAATTCAATCAGATTATTTGTTGCTGCTATGCATCTGGATGTAGCTCTCTCAGCTTTCATTAATTGAGACTCCCATTCGGAAAACAATATTTCCTTATGTGACTCCTGTATCCTTGGTAGATTGGCAGCTCTTCCCTCTTTCGAATCTTGCCATGATAGAAACTTAGTTAATCTTTCATCTGCCTTCTTCAACTCAAGCCTTGCATCCACTGATTTTTCAATCATATATACTGAGATATCACATAAGGGGACGGCCAATGATATATTATGACATAGAATATCCAATTGTCGGGACAAAGCCTTGGTCATTTCCAGGGCTTCAGTTCTGAATTCATTTATCTGGGGATATCCTTTGAATCACTCTATCTGATATTTCATTTGCGCGATTTTCTCTTCTTTTGATTTCTTCTCTTGCTCGCTCAATAGCTGTAGTTTGCTCAATGCTTAAGACAACTCTTGATGTTTATGGATGACCTGTTCATCAATCCTCTGCTTTTCATGTTTTAACTACTCATTTAATTGTTCATTAAGCTGCCTCTATTCCATCAACTGTTGTTCAAGATGCTCTATTTTTTGTTTTCGTTCCGCCGATTGTGCCTCTAGCTCAATGATTGCTTGGTCTTTTTTCTTCACCAGATGACTAACCTCTAAAGCCTTATCTATTGTCACTGTTGTATACGCTCCGGCATATTGATACTTTTTTGTTAAATCTTCAGAGGGATTTACCTCTTCTCTCCATACCACGTTCATCATTTCAATCTAAGGAGTCAAAAGAGGACTGTGATCAATTTTCCTCTTCTTCCTTTGTCTTTTGACTACATCCCTATTCTTAGGACTGTAGAAAACATCCAATGGTGGTATTTCTTCAATTTGCAGTACAATCTCCTCAATGGGATTTTTAAGGATAATCTCTATGTCTTTCTAGAACTTGGGGTGGCCGCTTGTTCCAAAAATCAAAACTATGTTGACTGTTGATTTCTGTGATGTAGACACTTCTGGTGCAGTGAACCCTTGGGTTTTCTCGGGATTACTGATGATTGAATCAAACTGTTCCCATTCCTTGATTAACTTGGGATCAATATTAATATCTACATCAAGGGGTTCACTAGCTGTTACCTACTTCTACTCCTTTTCTGATGTCTTCTCCTTCTCAGAAATATTTTCAATTTCAATAGTCTTCTCAGTAATTTTCTCCTCAATGTAGCCTTGAGGTTGTACCATAGAGGTCATATTTAATAAGTCTATAGGTCGGGTTTCCAATCTCTACGCCCTGGGCCTATAGAATTTCTCTAGTCCTTCTGCTCCTAATTTGATTTTGGCCATATGTTTGACTTGAGAAAATACTTGTGAAGAAACAAACAAGTCGTCATAGCTATCCTCCTCATAATCAAATCTGGTGATTTTAGCCTGAGAGGTAACATTGTAGGCAACCTTTCTAGGATTGTACTGCCTTTTTGGGATAGTTGCAAGTTTTAACAACTTTATTTTCTCGGCCTCCTTCTCTGCATGTTTAAAACCATGCAAGGTAAAAGCACCACATCGAAGGGGAAATGTCGGCCACATGTGCTTTTTAGAGTCCCTAAGGGTCCTTGACATCTCTTCAACTGTTATTTGATGTGCTAATTCCCTGGCCAACAGTTTATCAGGGATGTACAGAGGAAGAACATGAGGGTTGGCAAGGTTGCCGAAAAGTCTTATGTAGGTAAATCTTTCTTCTCCAAACCAACTACCAATTGCATTTAGGTCAACTGATGCTTCCTCGGATAACCTAGAAGCAGGCTTATTGAATATGGCATAATACACGGAAATAATAAAACCATAACAAATTCTATACAGATGGTTCTTATAATGGGCTTTCCGTAGCTCCTTATGATAGATGTGAATGGGATTAGGATCCTGCAGAGTTCATTTCCATCCAAGAACGAGGTATTCGGAATTAAAACAGATAGTGTCCATGATATAGGCACTCATGTAAAAGGGAGGTATCACCCGGGTAGACACAAACCTATTTTTTCTATATTCAAGTATCTTGATGGCCATTTTATCAGACAGTATGTTTGCCCAGTCCATGATATAGCCATTAATTGCATCCTCCATTAATGGGGCCATATCTATAGAGAATTTAGAACAATCATGGACTCTGAAGAGTCTGCACATCATTGCACCAGCATAACAATAAGGAGAAGCCAATGAATCTACAGAGTACATACCCGATGTCTCATGCTTGTGTTTGGTCGAAAAATGTCTCCATTGTCTGATCGGGTCAGATTTAATGTCGTTCTCCTTGGCAAAAACCTCCAAAAATGCTTTGTTATACCGCTTCTCCAGCTGAGGTAAATGGTACATTTGTCTAAGATCCTCTACTCTAAACGACCCAAACACTTTTCCATCAGCTATAGAGAATGTCATGTTTGTGGTCGCAATGCTTTCAAAAATCCACCTAACCACATCATTATAGGGTAGAACCTTGGCACAAGCTGCTATTCTATGTAGATATGAATAGGCCAATTCCTTAAGAGGATTCTCTGATTTGCTCTTGGAATCTGTTGTTGCTTCTTCTTCGAGTTCTTCAAGCTCCTTTGCTTCGAGCAAATTATAGATACTCTCCCAGGATGCTTTTCCTAAACCAAGGCAGGTAGTATCAGATATCAACCCTTTCTTATTTGGCTCATCTTTGGCTACGAGAAGGGCCTTGGGTTTCTTCATCTTCTTTCCCATTTTCACTGGATTCATCAACTCAAAGTAGCTATGCACAAACAATGAAAAACATAATAGAGAAATATGCCCGCTCAAAGCTAATATTGAAAAGAGTTATGGTAATTCGCGCATGATAAATCAAATGTAATTAAGTATTACCACGGGTGAAGTCCTCAAAGGATTCACCCTTAACTGCAAAATTAATGACCTCCATAACCACCAACCGTAGTTAATAAATGTAATAATTATCCGTCGCATCACACATATGCTCGATGGTCCTTTAAAACATATCTTTTGATCTTCCCACTCAGTGATCAGCGATAAATCGCAAATCGCAATCGGGAAGTTCATTGGTTAGGCTTAACGTTTTGGGTTGATAGCCCCGATTGCGATAAAGGTAAGGAATATAATAAGGCGGAGGAATAATTAGCAGACCATTTGATTTATTGATTTTTCATTTATTATTCCTTTTAAGATTTACGCCTGCTAATAATACCTTTTGACGGTCTTTTCTTGAAACATGCGCCTTACTTTATGATATCGCAATCAGGGAATTCAAAAGGGCTTTCGCTATGTGTCATGTGATATGTGTGATCGTCGATTGCGATTACGTTATCGGATCAGAGTTTTAGTATAGACCATTTGGGATGCATCCTTGTATAATTTTGTGATATGTGATCTCCGATCGCATTATTGCATCGGAGATTTGCTTATGAGGGCTTCTCAAAGAAGGATATATCATATTATATTACATTTTAACAAAAGTTTTCGGATATTAGTTCTATCGGGTCAGACCTTTTGAAAAGGATTTCCATGTGTTATATAATTAAATCCAGGCATGTGATTATTATTGAATCATTGAATTTAAATAAGTCTTAAAAAGGGACCCATTTCTATTTAAAGTTTTTTTATAAAAATTTAGAAATGGGGGTGTTGTTGTACTGCACAACAATTGGCGATTCATTGGAAGAAACAGTTATTTCTGACAATGTAATGCAATATTTTGACTTTCTTAATGTGGAAACCTTTGAGTATAGAGAAAATAATTTAAGAACAATTAGATAATCGTTAACTCTGAATATAATAATAAAAAAATGTTTCTGCAATTTATTTCCCATCTTAAAGATAAAAACATTCTAAGTTTATTTAAGGCTTGATTGGTTGATAAAAATAAAACAAGAGGATCTCTCCAACTTAGCTTATATGATGACTCTGTTGTCATAGGTAGAGCCTCTGCTGACAGCAAACATTTATAGTCTCGACAGGGTTACCTTTTAACCATTCAATCATTGATTGTCCCATCCATCTCAGAGTATAATTTCTAAGAGTAAATCCAAAAGATATGTTTACACATATTTTCCTTTTTGTATTTTTCCATCTTCTTTATTTTTTATTAAAAGATAAAAAGCAATTGTCCTGGTTTGGTGGCTAGCTGTTGACAATGCCATTCACTGGTTGTAATTGAACTAAACAAGCTGGCTTGTGATGAGACCCCCTGTCTTATAATTATAAGTCATTACCCTGTTTTGATATGTAGTATTGGTAATGTCAGTTTAATTAGTTCCCTATGATCATGGTAAGCAGGCTCGTAATGAGACCTCTTATCTTTTATATCAAACATATTTTCGAATTACACTTTGAAAAATCATAATCTTTGTGGATGGGGTGAATGATTTACTCCTTAAGAGAATATGGATGACAATTTAAGAGTGGTAGATCCTAGGTTTAGATAAGTCTTTGCTTTTTCCAAATAACCTCATTCAGGCTTTAAAAACTTGGAATGATTTACAGTATTTTCAAGGTTTGTAAAAGATTTTACAAAAATAAAAGAGGTTTTCAGAGTTCTATTTTTATTTAACTCCTTAGAACTTCCTTCTTTTCCTTTAAGGCTTCCATCTATCAAAAGTAAATATTTACACTATTTTCTTTAAGCAACTTTCAAAACAGAAAAGTCCAATAGAAGGCTATTTACAACCTTATTTCCTAACAAACAAACAAAACTGCAAATTCAAACAAACACAACTGCAAATTGAATATTTACAAGTAAGAAGGGGTTACCTTCTTAGGTAAAGAATTTTTTCAAGATAAGCCCATTGATAGGAAGAGAATATCTCTTTCCTGATAGATCTTGCAATGTGAATGTTGATGGGCCTATCTTCTCGATGATTTGAAACGGTCCTAGCCACATTTTCTGAAATTTAGTGTGTTTACCTTTATCTTCATGCGCTTTGTCCCATTTCAAAAGAAGAATTAATAACATGTTGATGCTTTGCATGAGTAATTATGGCTTGTTCCCTTTCTTCTTCTAATTTAAGGATTTGATTATATCTCAATTGAATAGAAGATGAGGGATTTTCTTTAGTAAATTGCACTAAGGCTAGAGATGGGAGTGCTAAATTTTTCGGTATGACAGCTTCCTTCCCATACACTAAATTAAATGGAGAAGTGCCTATTGAGGCCTTCTGTGTTATGCAGTCTACCTATAAAAAAAAATACTAAAGAATTGTGCCAATTCTTTTGATTCTGATCAACAGTTCTCTTAATGATTTCGATCAGATTTTTATTGGTTGATTCTGCTAAACCATTACCCTGAGGGTAGTAGTTTGCATAATATTTCAATTTAAATCCTATTTTAATAGCAAATTCAAGTATGTTATTTCCAGAAAAATAAGATGCATTATCGAAAATGAGAGCATTAGGCACGCCAAACCTAGTAATGATGAACTGATCTATGAATTCAATAATTGCCTCAGAGTTGGTTTCCTTCAAAGGAATTGCTTCTACCCTGTTCGTAAAGTAATCCGTGGCTGTAAGGATATATCTGTGCTGCTTGGAGGAATGTGGAATAATCTCTCCAATGATATCTAGTCCCCATTGTTCAAATGGTTGTTCAATGTTGACTGGTTGGAAAGGAAAGGTTGGCTTTCTTTGTCTTCCACTGGCAGTTTGACATGTTCTGCATTTCCTAACATATTCATGGGCATCTTTGAATAACGTGGACCAATAATAACCAGCATGTATAATTTTATGAGCTGTTGTATCACCTCCAAAATGTCCACCTACTAGACCATCATGTAATTCCTGCAAGACCTTTTGCGCTTTAGTTTTTTCAAGGAATCTTAACAAAACCGAATCATAGTTCCTTCTAAACAACACATCATCAATAATCTCGAAGTGTTTCGCTTTCAATATTAAGGCACGTTTATTTTTGTAAGAGAGATTAGAAGGAGCATACCCATTTTTTAAATAAAATAACAAATCCACATATTGAGATTCAGGGTTTGTGATACTTATCTCATTGATTTCTTCGATAGGGTTTGAACCTTCATGTTCCTGAATGTTAGAAGCTCCTGCTAAAAAACTGAAAAAACCTTGACCTTTGACAATTTTTGTTGGTTTAATGTCCAAATCATATCCCTGTAACGTTGTAACCCAGTTGGCCCTCTTCTCTCCTAATTCCCTCTGGACTAGTAATTGTCTCACTGCTGAAAATGGGACTATTACTTTTGTATGAGTTTTTAAGAGGAAATGCCTAAAGTGTTTAATAGATTTGAACACAGCGAAGGCTTTCTTTTCTACTTCGGAGTAATTAAGTTCAACACCTTAAAGATTTGAACTAAAAAAGGATATGGGTGCTTCAACATTTTAATCATTGATTTGTGTCAACGCAGCTGCATAAGAAGTATCGGATGCTAAAGTATATAAAATAAAATGATCGGAAAAATTTGGAGTGTTTAATGCAAGAGCACTTATGATTGCCTGTTTGACTGAATAAAAAGCTTCCTTTTCTTTATGCCCCCATTTGGACACTAATTTTTCTTAATCATGGCCTGTAATGGTAAAACAATCTGTGAAAAATCTGGAACAAACCTTTTTACAAAATTTATTTGACCTAAAAATGATTTCATTGACTTTTTATTGTGTGGAAGTGGGATATCAAAAATCTCCTTGATCCTTTTTGGATCAATATAAATACCATCTTTTGAGACAATAAACCCCAAGAGTTTACCTTGGTCAAGAGAAAAAAATGATTTCTTGGGATTCAATGAAATCCCATACCTTTCACAACGTTCAAAGATTTGCTTCAAGTCATGTAAATGATTTGCTCTTTTCTTGAAGAAGACAGTAATGTCATCCAAATAGACAACAACTGACTTATTAATTAAACCCTTGAATGCTATATTCATTGCTCTCTGGAAGGTAGCCCCAACATTAATCAAACCGAAAGGCATTTTTTGGTAGGCATATGTTCCCCACTTAATTCTGAAAGTAGTCTTGAGTCTGTCATCTGGATGCACCAATATTTGGCTATATCCAGAAAAACCATCCAAGAAAGGCATTAATTCGGAACCAGCTACTGAATGAAGAGTTTGCTCCATTGTTGGTAGTGGGAAGTTATCATTTTGGCTAGCTTTATTAATATTTCTGAAATCAATGTAAATTCTAATGTCATAGTTCTTCTTTCTAACAGGCACTAAGTTAGAAACCCACTTTGAATGTCTAACAGAAAAAATTATCTTAGCTTTCAAGAGTTTGTTTAACTCTTCTTTAATTTGACTTACTAGGATCAGATGAATTTTCCTCAATTTCTACTGCACTGATTTATCTTCAGACATCATTGGAATTGTATGCTGTATGATAGAAGTATCATATGTTTTTAAGTCATCATAATTCTAAGTGAAAACATTTTTATATCTATTCAAAAGTTTGATAAAGGAAAATCTTTCTTCTAAAGTAAGTCCTAATCCCAAATTAATATTTTGTGGTTTGGCCTCGGTGCCAAGGTTTATTAATTCAAATCTCAAAGTAGAACTTTGAAGTTTTGAATTAGTAACTTACTTAAACCTATCCTTGATTTCCTATAGATCCTCAAGCTTGACTACTGATTTAGGTATGGAATTTTCCTCAAGTCTTTGTTTCATTTGAAGATCATGATCACTCTCATCAATAATCAGATCATCATGGGATTTCTCAGAAGTTAAGAAATTCAAAATGTCGTCATCATAATTTAATACCCACCAATTAGTGACATTGTCTGGAACCGATGGTTTAAAAATTAATTCAACTAAAAATCTATCAGGGTTGTAATCTTCGGATGGTAGGAGCTTAGAAGCAACATTGGCTAGTAAATTGGTTGTTGCATTCTGAGATCTAGGAATGGGAGAGATATTAAAGTCTAGAAAATGAGATATAAGGTCTTGAGCCAAGGACTGATAATGTTTAAGATGACCAGAAAAGCAATGTATAGTATTCCTTACTTGCTTGATAACAATCTCAGAGTTACCGAATACTTTAAGATATTGCACTTTCAGGCCTATTGCTTTGTAGAGTCCTTGGATCAATGCCTCATATTCAGCAGTATTATTTGTACACTCAAATTCTAGTTTGCAATATAACATAGTTTTTTCCCCCTCGGGACTAACTAAAATACATCCTGCTTCTGCACCATCATTGGCTTTTGACCCATCAAAATACAAAGACCAAAATACAGGTTTATCTACAATTTCTTCAGCAATAGTAATACACCTTGATGTATCTGTATAAGAAAAATTTTCTATTTGAGATGTGAAACTATTAACTGAGAAAAGTGATGATTGAGCATTAAAATTACCAAAGAAAGATTCAGATGAGTAATTCCCAAGAATGTTATTATTGAATGCTATGGGATGATTTTCTTGCTCAAACTCCGTTACAGTATGGGTCATATGCTTCTCCTGATCGATCTTAATTTTATTTGGTTTCCCTTTATAGGGAAACCACATATGAGACTAATCAGTAGAAATGTAACCATGGAGTTTCTCAGACCAATCCCTACTTAGAATTAACCCATAAAACTCAGGGATGTCAGCAATCAATATATCAATTCTCTAAACAACTCTAGGATCAGCTGATAACTTAATGGTGATTGAATTGATTTCTCCTAATACTTGAACCTTAGTTTGATCTAACTGCACAATATGCACTGCAGATTTTTTGGGCTCAATATTTAATTTTGAGCAAACCGAAGTTGGCATTATGTTTGATGAAGCCCCTGAATCTATTAAGCAATTATGTAGATTTCTATTGTAAATTTCATAGGTCAAGAGAAAAGGAAGGGTATGAGAATCAGATCTATCTCCAATCAAAACAGCATCAGTAGCTTCTATTCTATCAGATGGTGGCTTACCTATTCCATTAGCTGCCTTGGACAGTACAGCATTTGGAAGAGGAGAAGAAGGTACTGCATTTAATTCTTTGAGTAGAAATTTTTGGTTGATGTTTGAGCTTGTTAAGCTCAAAATAGAGATATTTTCTCTAGTCTTCTTCATGTCTTCGATGATGTTGTAATCGATAGAGTCAACAACTATCAATGTCTTGGATGATGAGGGTGGATTGGAAGATGATGGTTGATTTTGAGTAGGCACTATTGTAGATTTCTTTGTGGGAGCCTTATCTTTGGTAGTAGGACTCACATTTTTCTTCTTTTGAGTTCGTTGAATAGGCTCTGCAACTACTTTACTCCTGATACTTACTAGGAAAGCTTTTGTTCATTTTCAGTATCTGAGTTGGGCAAAATGAAGTTCCACATACCATGGCATTCAACAACTTGTTCTTCTTCAGTTTCTTCTGATGATAAGATTGTATCTTCATCTTCTTCATTATTCGAATCTGATTCTACATTAGTTATAGCATTAGGTGGTTTTGTTTCACCTCTTTTGAAGTTCCTAAATGGCTTTTTAGTGGAGGTCTTAGCGACTTGTTTCTTGTTAGAAAATTATATATTACAGAGCAATGGAACACATAGAATATTGCATAAATATAAACACAGAAAATGCATAAAACCAGAGAGACACAGATATATGTGGTTCACCCAGTTTGGGCTACATCCACCCCGAACAGCTAGTCCTTCTTTTCTATTATCCAGCAAAATGAAGAGACACAACCTACAGTAGATCCGCGGTAATATCCTTTGTTTTCTCTCACAGTCTCACATCTCTGTTTCTCGCTCATAGAATACACATCTATTACACAGCCTCAATACAATTCCCTCATACAAAGATAGGGGTTTCCTTCTAGGGCAAAAAACCCTGAACTAAGCATAAGTTCTATCATCAAATCATCCGCCTAATGAACAGCCCAAATTGACTAGAAATTACTATACTTTTACAAGGCAATTTTACATCTATTTTTAGCTTCGGGGGTGTTGCCCCCGAAACCCCCGCTGGGGGAACGCTGGCCCCCGAACCCCCTAGCTGGGGGGATTAGCCCCCCCACACCCCTGCGGGGGGGACA
>APFE031515711.1:369355-380907 GCA_000404065.3 Pinus taeda
GAATCTACCACCCAGGAATCGGTAATATTTTCGAAAGAAAGAATCAAAGCATCTTGTAACACCTCACCTGTCACATTTTCTTCATGATTGTTTTCTTGTTGTGCATCTCCTTCTTTTCCCTTCCGAGATCTACAATATTTTTTTAGGTGTCCTTTTTTTCTGCATTTCTAGCACACTATCCCCGATCTGGACTTGGATCTGCCTTTCCTTGATTTACTGTGATATCCTGAGTTCTTTCCTCTTTCCATTTTTCTTCCCCTAGACTTTGCACTTAAAGCATTACCCGATGTCTCACCAGATCTTTTCCGTCGCATTTCCTCGCTAAGGATAGCACCGACAACATCATCAAACTTTAAAGTACTAGATCCAGAAACAAAGTTACTAATGGCCATTACTAAACCATTCCAACTTTCTGGCATTGAGCACAAGAATAATAGAGCTCTAACTTCATCATCAAAGTTTACCCCTACAAAACTTAATTGACTTGTAACAGTATTAAAATCATTTAAATGGTCTGCAACAGGTCCACCTTCCAACATCTTGATATTAAATAACCATTTCATAAGAAATACCTTGTTTGAGGCTGAGGGTTTTTCATATAGTTTCACCAGCACCTTAATAAAACCCTCTATCATTGTTTCCTTCGAAATGTTGAAGGCGACTGACGTTGCAAGGCACAACCGTATTTTTTCGAGTGCCTTTCTATCGAGAAGGTTCCATTCTTCATCTGTCATACCCGTCGGCATCTTTGTTTTTCCGCCCAATGGTAGGTACAAATATTTCTGATACAGATAATCTTCCATCTGCATCTTCCACAGTGAGAAGTCTTGGCTATTAAATTTCTCGACCCTAAGATTACCATTTCCGCCATTTCTCCCACTCGAACCAGGAACCCTTCTTTCCTACGAGTTTATCAGCCAAATAGACCTTCGGCTCTGATACCAGTTGTTAGAAAATTATATATTTTAGAGCAATGGAACACATAGAATAATGCATAAATATAAACACAGAAAATGCATAAAACCAGAGAGACACATATATACATGGTTCACCCAGTTTGGGCTACGTCCACCCCGAACAGCCAGTCCTTCCTTGCTATTATCCAGCAAAATGAAGAGACACAACCTACAGAAGATCCGTTGTAATATCCTTTGTTTTCTCTCACAGTCTCACCTCTCTGTTTCTCGCTCAGAGAATACACATCTATTACACAGCCTCAATACAATGCCCTCATACAAAGAGAGGGTTTGCCTTCTAGGGAAAAAACCCTAAACTAAACATAAGTTCTACCGTTAGATCATTCGCCTAATGAACGGCCCAGATTGACTAGAAATTATTATACTTTTACAAGGCAATTTTACATATTTTTTTAGCTTCGGGGGCGCTGGTCCCCAGACCCCAGCCGGGGGGGATTAGCCCCCGGGACCCTCGCGGGGGGGACAAGTCCCCCTCGCATGGAGGGGTGTACAAAATTCCTGGGGTATACATCCGACTGAAACAAAGACCTCTAAATAATCATGCTCCACACCCAACATTTCTTAATTTCTACCATTTCGTTTGACATAGTTTTTAAAACCTTTTGCAGACCCTCTATGTCATATGGATCTTTAGCCACCTTCTTCTTTGAATCGTCTTTAAAAGTAACTTTTTTGGACTTTCGCTCTTCAACGGCGGTTTTCTTTTCTAAGGCAATGATACGTTTTTTCACAGTGATTACTTCCTTCATATTCTCTGCTAAAGTGGGCTTTGTAGCTTTATCTACAAAGATTGCTATATTTGAAGGTAAGGCAGATATATATCATTCACTTCGAACCTCTTCACTAGGTTTAGATGCGGTAGGAATCTTATTTAAGAGATTATTAAATCGCGATTTGAAATATTTGATAGGTTCTCTTGATTCAGTTTTAAGATTTGAGAGATCATTGATTAATGTCGTTGTAGACCTATCATCACCAAATTTATTCAAGAACTGCTCTTGGAAAATATTCCAACTAGTAATGATCTTGATGGTAATGAAAAATACCAGGACCCAACTGCTCCTTGTAAGGTATATGGGAAAAGACTAACAACAACGTCTTCTTCAGTAACTCCATTTAAGTTTATTGACAACATAAAGTTGTTTATGTGTTCTTCTGCCAGTGTGCCTATATCTGGGTTAAACTTTGGCAGCCATTTTTCGGGATAAGCCAGCAATTGACTCAAGGGTGAAGGCATTGTGACTACCCCTGGATTGTTCCATGGTCTCTATGCCATTGTTGAGCTACTAATAGAGGAAAGCGCATATGAAGTTACAATTGGTTGGGAAGACGATGTTGAAGTTCCAGTACCCTGTTGAACAATAATATAGAGTTGGGGAGTGGATGGTTGAATTTGCAATGGATTAGATGAAATGGATTATGATGATGAAAGAGTCTCACTATCAGACCCTTCAGGTGTCTTCCTTTCTCTTTTCCCTTTAAGCAGAGGGAATTATGTTGGTTCAATACCAAGCTTTTCACTCTGTAATCTTGTAAGAGGATGGGAAGGAATGTATTGCGAAGTCACACTGCCTTGAGATAACTCGGATTCTGTGGTGGTATTGAAAATCCTTGAAGTTTATGAATTAAAAACTGAACTTCAGGAGGTTCAAGAGTGGATTTGTCTGATAAATTTATGTTTTCAGCAGTGGTTGTTCTCTCAACTTCTCTCTTACAAATTGGAGATTTAGAATGTGAGAGAGAAGTTAGGGGAGATGTTGAGGGAGATTTACTCTCGGAATGGGCTATGGATTTGGATTTTCTCACCATTCACAGTTCATTCCCTCCTAGTGCCAAAAATGTTGATGCCTCTAAAATCGTTGCATCAATATCGGGGAAAATCACTCGGTCCGGACCTTAGTGCAGCTCCTTTTCCGTTTGGTGTGGTGGCTCTGACTGGATGTAATGGGACCAGTTTCCCAATGATATATGAGTTGGTGGGTGATTGGTTTGTAATGTATAACGAGAGTGATAAGTGCTCTATTCTAAAATGCAAAAATATACAAAGATAACTAATCTATCTCGGGTGTTTTTCTAACGATGTGATTCTTGATTGTTTCTATTAACAAATAAACATAAATATGACTTATTCATAACATAGAAATATGCATTCAAATGATGATTACTTTGTTTAATTAATTAAACAAAGTAATAATTAAAACATTATCACATTGATCATAATATATCACTGACATATATATTTAAAATATGACAACTTTGAAACATTCAAAAGTGACAAGTTAAAGAATTGTTTTAGAAACATATACATATCAATAATATCAAAGTTGATAAATGTTAATTCACATAGATAAATAAAGCGAAAACATAGATAATAGTATTGTATGCATTTGGATCTCCTCTGATGTAAATCACATTCAAATTTTTCCTTCTAATTTGGGAATACTTTCACAGGATGCAAAAGTGAAAATCTCATAAAAGCCTTCTTTGTCAAAATTCAGAATTATGGTATAGTCTTTTATAAAAAATATATATCGGAAGTACAGTAGTGCAACCTCTGATTTAAGTCTTAATACAAAACTGTGGACCTCTTCTAAAAACATGAAAGGGTCTTTAGATACTACAAATAACAACAAACTATGAAAGAAAGTCGCTATGCGCTGGTATAACAAAAACACATAAATCTGGGATTTATCCTGAAAATAACAGTGTTGTGGCAGTCGAATGGATTCACTGTATCGACTTATCTTCTTTTGATCGCAGTTGACAAATGGCAAGCATTGGCTCGATCTGTGGTGGCTGACTCATCCGGGAGTGTAATTGAGTTGTATATGTGGCATCAGCAAGTTCGGGGATCATGTAGTTAATCGCATCCGTGAGACACTTCATCACCATTTGCTGACAGTGTGGTTTAATAAGGAAAAACCAAAATGTTTCCCATGTTAGGCTTTGAATGCCTCCGATCAATTTTTCTCTTTGCATCAGCTCTTGTGTCCAATGTTGTTCCAACAAATTTACCTTTGGGAGTTTGCCTGGAGAGAAATCTGTAATTAGATTAGATAAATGCATATTTTTGTTGATTAATTCAATCGGATTATTTGTTTCTGCTCTGCATCTAGATGTAGCTCTCTTAGCTTTCATTAATTGAGACTCCCATTTGGAAAACAAGATTTCCTTATGTGACTCTTGCATCCTTGGCAGATTGGCAGCTTTTCCCTCTTTCGAATCTTTCCATGATAGAAAATTATTTAATCTTTCATCTGCCTTCCCTAACTCAAGCCTTGCATCCACTGATTTTTCAATCATATATGCTGAGATATCACATAAGGGGACGGCCAATGATATATTATGACATAGAATATCCAATTGTCAGGATAAAGCCTTGGTCATTTCCAGGGCTTCAGTTCTGAATTCGTTTATCTGGGGATATCCTTTTAATCACTCTTTCTGATCTTTCATTTGCGCGATTTGCTCTTCTTTTGATTTCTTCTCTTGCTCGCTCAATAGCTGTATTTTTCTCAATGCTTGAGACAACTCTTGTTGTTTATGGATGGCATGTTCTTCAATCCTCTGCTTTTCATGTTTTAACTGCTCATTTAATTGTTCATCAAGCTGCCTCTGTTCCACCAACTGATGTTCAAGCTACTCTATTTTGTGTTGTCGTTCCGCCGATTGTGCCTCTAGGTGAATGATTACCTAGTCTTTTTTCTTCAACAGATGACTATCCTCTGAAGCCTTATATATTTTCGCTGTTGTATATGCTCTGTCATACTGAGACAGTTTTGTTAAATCTTCGAAGGGATTTACCTCTTCTCTCCATACCACGTTTATCATTTCAATCTAAGGAGTCAAAAGAGGACTGTGATCAATTTTCCTCTTCTTCCTCTGTCTTTTGACTACAGCCCTATGCTTAGGACTGTAAAAGACATCCAATGGTGGTATTTCTTCAATTTGCAGTACAAAATCCTTAGTGGGATTTTTAGGGATAAACTCTATGTCTTTCTGGAACTTGGGTGGGCCACTTGTTCCAACAATCGGAAGTGTGTTGACTGCTAATTTCTACGTTGTAGACACTTCTGGTGTAGTGAACCCTTGGGTTTTCTCGGGATTACTAATGATTGAATCAAACTATTCCCATTCCTTGATTAACTTGGGATCAATATTAATATCTACATCAAGGGGTTCACTAGCTGTTACCTGCTTCTACTCCTTTTCTGGTGTCTTCTCCTTCTTAGAAATCTTTTCAATTTCAATAGCCTGCTCAGTAATTTTCTCCTCAATGTAGCCTTGAGGTTGTACCATAGAGGTCGTATTTAATAAGTCTAGAGGTAGGGTTTCCAATCTCTACGCCCTGAGCCTATAGAATTTCTCTTGTCCTTCTACTCCCAATTTGATTTTCGCCATATGTTTGACTTGAGAAAATACTTCTGAAGAAACAAACAAGTTATCATAGCTATCCTCCTCATGATCAAATCTGGCGATTTTAGCCTGAGAGGTAACATTGTAGGCAACCTTTCTAGGATTGTACTGCCTTTTTGGGATAGTTGCAAGTTTTAACAACTTTATTTTCTCGGCCTCCTTCTTTGCATGTTTAAAATCATGCAAGGTAAAAGCACCAAATCGAAGGGTAAATGTCAGCCACATGTGATTTTTAGAGTCCCTAAGGGTCCTTGACATCCCTTCAACTGTTATTTGAGGTGCTAATTCCCTAGCCAGCAGTTTATCAGGGATGTACAAAGGAAGAACATGAGGGTTGGCAAGGCTGCCGAAAAGTCTTATGTAGGTGAATCTTTCTTCTCCAAACCAACTACCAATTGCAGTTAGGTCGACTGATGCTTCCTCGGATAACCTAGGAGCAGGCTTATTGAATATGGCATAATACACGGGAAGAATAAAACCATGACAAATTCTATACAGATGGTTTTTATAATGGGCTTTTCATATCTCCTTATGATAGATGTGAATGACATTGGGATCCTATTGAGTCCATTTCCATCCAAGAATGGACTATTCAGAATTAAAATAGATAGTTTCCATGATATAGACACTCATGTAAAAGGGAGGTATCACCCGGGTAGACACAAACCTATTTTTTCTATATTCAGGTATCTCGATGGCCATTTTATTAGACATTACATTTGCCCAGTCCATTATATAGCCATTAATTGCATCCTCCATTAATGGGACCATATCTATAGAGAATTTAGCATAATCATGGACTCTAAAGAGTCTGCACATCATTGTACCAACATAACAATAAGGAGAATCCAATGAATCTACAAAGCACATACCTGATGTGTCGTCCTTGTCTTTGGTCGGAAAATGTCTCCATTGTCTGATCGGGTCAGATTCAATGTCGTTCTCCTTGGAAAAAGCCTCCAAAAATTCTTTGTTATACTGCTTCTCTGGCTAAGGTAAATGGTACATTTGTCTAAGATCCTCTACTCTAAACGACCCGAACACTTTTCCATCAGCTATAGAGAATGTCCTATCTGTGGTCGCAATGCTTTCAACAATCCACTTGACCACATCATTATAGGGTAAAACCTTGGCACGAGCTATTAATCTATGTAGGTATGAACAGGCCAATTCCTTAAGAGTATTCTCTAATTTTCTCTTGGAATCTGTTGTTGCTTCTTCTTCGAGTTCTTTAGGCTCCTCTGCTTCCAGCAAATTGTAGATACTCTCCCAGAATGCTTTGCCTAAACCGAGGCAGGTAGAATCATATATCAATTCTTTCTTATTTGGTTCATCTTTGGCTACGATAGGGGCCTTGGGTTTCTTCACCTTCTTTCCCATTTTCTCTGGATTCATCAGCTTAGAGTAGCTCTGCACAGACAATGAAAAACGTAACAGAGAAATATACCTGCTCAAAGCTAATATGAAATGAAAAGAGTTATGGTAAATCATGCATGATAAACCAAATGTAATTAAGTATTACCATGGGTGAAATCCTCGAAGGATTCGCCCTTAACTGCAAAATTAATGACCTCCATAAACGCCAATCGTAGTTAATAAATGTAATAATTATCCGTCGCATCACACATATGCTTGATGGTCCTTTAAAACATATCTTTTGATCTTCCCGCTCAGTGATCAGCGATAAATCACAAATCGCAATCGGGAGGTTCATCAGTCAAGCTTAACGTTTTGGGCTGATAGCCTTGATTGCGATAAAAGTAAGGAATATAATAAGGCGGAGGAATAATTAGCAGACCGTTTGATTTATTTCTTTTTCGTTTATTATTCCTATTAAGATTTACACCTGCTAATAATACCTTTTTATGGTCTTTTCTTGAAACACACGCCTTACTTTATGATATCGCAATCGGGGAATTCGAAAGGGCTTTCGCTATGTGTCATGTGATATGTGCAATCGCCAATTGCGATTACGTTATCGGATCGGAGGTTTAGTATAGACCATTTGGGATGCATCCTTGTTTAATTTTTCGATATGCGATCTCCAATTGCATTATTGCATCGAAGATTTATTTATGAGGGCTTCTCAAAGAAGGATATATCATATTATATTACATTTTAACAAAAGGTTTCGGATATTAGTTCTATCAGGTCATACCTTTTGAAAAGGATTTCCATGTGTTATATAATTAAATCCAGGCATGCAATTATTATTGAATCATTGAATTTAAATAAGTCTTAAAAAGGGACCCATTTCTATTTAAAGTTTTTTGATAAAAATTTAGAAATGGGGGGGTTGTTGTACAGCACAACACTACCCATAGTGAAAACTTCAATTTGGTGTGCCAAGCCTTCTTTTTCTCTTCTAACAATTTCTTGATAATTTTGACTAAACTTTTGTTGGATTATTCTACAAGGTCATTACCCTGAGGATAATAGGTCGTAGAAGGACTCAAATTAACATGATATTTCTCATAGAATTTGACCATTTTTCTGAGATTTGAAAGACTGAGCATTATGTGTTATAATTTTTCTAGGGTAGCCAAACCTTGAAAAAATACTCTCTAAGAAATGAATTACTACACTATCTATAGTATTCCTTGTAGGAATAGCTTCAATCCATTTGGTAAAATCATCTGTGGCAGTTAATATCCATTTATGTTGTCTTGAAGAATGTGGGTGAATTTCTCCAATAAATTCCAACCCCCACTGTTGAAATTGGGTTTCAACTGAGATTGGTTTTACAGGTAAGGATAGTAACTTGGTTTTTCCTTCAAAAATTTGGCACTTAAAACATGTTGCAACTTCTTTGTGTACATATTCAAAAAGGGTTGACCAATAGTAGCTTTCCCTAAGGATTTTATTGGCATTGGCTTTCCAGAAGTGATTCCTTCCACACACTCCTTGATGACATTCTTTAACCACCTATTTTGTTTCAGCTTCAATAAGACAGTTCAAAAGGATCCCTACTAGATTTTTCCAAAACAAGTAATCATCAATACAACAAAACTTGGCACTTTTTAGCTTCAAATACCATGCATTGGTTTTATCCATCTCTCGTGGGGCTTCCAAATTTTGTAAAACATAAATTATGTCACTATACCATGGATAATTTTTGAGTTCGTCACCTACTTGAAAAATCAGTCTTTCTTCTGAATCACTGGAACAAATTGAGAAACAATTTATGCCTAAAGTGTCACAATTTGTTTCAGTCATCATTCTGGCTAGACCTTGACCTTTGATTAATTTTTTTGGTTTAATATCTAGGTCATACTCTAATAGTTTTGCAATCCACTTACCTCTCTGACCATCACTATGAGGTTGATGAAGATCTATTTTACAACAGCATTAGAACAAATGCAGTTACATGAGAAGGAAGAACATAAACTCTAAAATCTTTTAGTGCTTTCACCAAGGTAAAGGCTTGATTTTCCATAATATTGTATTTTAGCTCAACATCTCTCAAATTTCTGCTAAAACTGATATATGTTGCTCCTAGTTTTCATGATTTTTCTGCAATAAAACTCCTAAGATGGTATGTTCTAAAGCAAATGAAAACACCAAGAAATCACTTAAAAAGTTTGGGTTGATAAGAACAGGAAATTTAGTTATTTCTAACTTGATTTCTTCAAAAGACCACTTGGTTATAGGGGTCCACTTGACTCCATTTTCCTTCTTCAACATGTTGTTAATTGCTCTCAAAATTTCAACAAAGTTTGGAATAAACCTCTGCAAAAAATTTACCCTACCCATGAATGACTGGATTTCCTTCTTGCTTTTGGGTAACTCAAGTTTATGTCTTGTTTCAATTCTTTCTGGATCAATTTGTATCTCATCCTTAAATACAATGTGTCCGAACAACAAAATGTGATTTATTGGGGTTCAATGAAATACTAAATTTTCTGAATTTCATGAAAACTTGTCTGAGGTGTTTTAAATGCTCTGAATCAGATGTTGAATATATTGTGATGTCATCAAAATAAATCACGACAAATTTATCCTTTTCTCCTACAAAATCTATGTCCATAACCCTCTGAAATGTAGCTCTTGCATTCATTAATCCAAAAGGCATTTTGGGATACATGAATGTCCCCCAGGGTGTAGTAAAAGTTGTTTTTTCCTTGTCTTCAGAATTCACTAATATCTTATTGTACCCTGAGAAACCATCAAGAATTAAAATCCTATCAGATCCAACAACACTTTGCAAAATGTTCTCCATCTTTGGTAGAGGGTAATTTTCCTTCAATGGCACTTTATTTAAGTTTCTGAAATCTACACAAAATCGAATCTCCCCATTCTTCTTCCTTACTAGCTAAATTAGCCACCCACTTTGAAAATCTTAAAGAAATTATAATCTTAGCATCTAACAACTTTTTCACCTCTTTCTCTATTAGTGGCGGAAATTTAGAGTTTAACCTTCTCATTTTTTGCTTGAAATTTTTTTCATTCTCCATCAAGGTTATGGTATACATAATTTTTCATTTTTTTCCTTTTGTTCCTCATTTAATGAATTTGAAATTTTAACAATCTTTGGCTCTTTTGTTGTACCCAAATTGAAGTCTTGCAATTATTTACTATCATACTTCATTTTTAGTTTGATAGTTACATCATTGCTATCAAACAACTTCTCTAAAGGCACTAACCACTAGACATAAAATTATTACTTAGTTGGATTACTTTTTGATCTCTTATAACATTTACAAAATCATTTGCTTCAACCTAATTTTCTAAATCTATTTCTTCATCAATAGGACTATTAGCAAACTCACCAGCTACTTCCATAATATCTTTATTTGTTGATCATCTTAGAAGACCTACCAGTGCTTTATGTTGTTTGGAATTGAAGGTTTGTATTTTACCTCTACCTGATATTATTGATTGGCGTAAATAGGAACTTTGAACATACTTATTGTGGTAGTCAGTGAATCAACAATGCAATTTTCCTGTCTAGAAACCACTGAAATTTTGGGCTTAATAAATATATTGTCAAACAAATCCGAAACCTCATTTATGTAAGCTCTCATCCTTGGATGCTTTGTTTGATATAACCCTTTAATCTAATTTATAATAAGCTATGAATCTCCAAATATGTGAAATATTCTAGCTCTTTTCTTTCTGATTATATTCAAACCAATGACTAAAGACTCATACTCAGCTACATTGTTAGAACACTAAAAGTTTAGCTTAAAAGAATATATTTGGTTGGCTCCCTCTGGTGAAATGATCCATATACCATCTCCTACTCCTTCTTTGCAAGAAGAGCCATAAAATCTCAAAATCCGCCATATATGTGTCAACATGTTCACTCTCTGTTTGAATATGTTCTTCCACTTGATGTTGATTTTCTTCTTCTAAATTCAAATCATTAAACAAAATTGTTGATCCAAAATCAGTGTCTACATCATAAATTGGATGATTTTCTAGTTCCGCTTTACTGCATACCACATATTTCATTTGAATATGTTGAGATTGCAACAAGATGATGGAGCTTAGTGAAAAGAGTCGCCTTCACTAAGTGGGCCCGCAGGCTATTTTTGGCGCAAGTCTATTTTTAGACTATGTCTATTTTTAGACATATGGATCATGTCTATGGATTGCAGGTTGCTGTTTATGGATGATTGATCAAGTTGGAAAAAAATAGATGGACTTCTATTTTTAGACCACAGCGGAGTGACACCAGGATCAAGTGACTGCTCAGTCTAAATATAGAACAGTCAAATATTATTAGCTCATAATAATATTTAGACTATAAACTTTGTCTTATTCTCTTGGAGCACTTCAGGATGAGCTACGGATGTGGTACATGCAGATCCCAGAAGGAAATACGTGGTTACCTATGGGATGACTAATATTTGCATGCAGGACTTCAGTTAGAACTCAAGTGAGTTGAGTTTAGTGGACTGGAGGTGCAGTTGATGGAGTTGTGTTCAGTTTAGCTTTGTTAAAATGGTTGTATTTAGTCTAACTGGCAAATAGACTAGAGATGAGTTGGGTGAATTAGTTATTAATTAATTCACAAGTTATTAACTCATAATACAACTAATGAATACATCAGTTAACTCAGTTGCATGTCAGTGCATGTTCAGTTCAACAAGGACAGGTGGTAAGGAATCAGATTGCTATCAGTTGTGACTATAGTTGTGCACCAGATCTTGCACA